>JAQQBS010000004.1:477214-541463 GCA_030347275.1 Microctonus aethiopoides
CAATTATCCTTGAATATGCGATTTTTCATCTTTTTTTCAGACGAAATTATCGCTCCGAAAAAAATTTTTTCGTCATGGTCTACTGATAGTGTTTTATAGACAATGTTTTTCAATTTACAGAACCCTCCTTCGATTTCTTTTACGATCATTATTGATTGAGTTATTGGTCACCAAAGTTAAAAAGGACTTTTTTGCTTTGATTGAGGATAACTCATCAGCAAATTATCCCACCGGGCGCTTCATGTTGTCAAATTCAAGGGCACAAAATTTGTTAAGGGCTTCACAGTGAAATTTTGAAAAAAAAATTTTTGAGCCCGTGGACCTTCTGAAAGACACGCAAAAATTTGGAAATTTTTTTTTTGCTCCTTCTTTCTAAGATTATCCCGGAACTGTACAAGATAAAAATTTTCCAATGGCAGATCTGGAAACTAGACATTTGAAGCTATAATTTACTTCTTTTCGTTTTTACTGTGCAATCATTTTCTACTGAGTTACAGGCTGTTGAAAATCACCCTAAAATTTCGCATGTTGATAAATATCCTTAAATTCTTGCTACAAGTGTATATTAGGGTGGGCCAAATAAAACTTTGAATTTTTTTTTTTTTTTACTATACTGAAAATACTGCTCAAGGTGACCAAAAAATGAGCGTGTGAAAAGAGGAGTTCTTATTTTTAATATCAAGAGGTGACGCAGCGTGATTTTCAATTTCCCGTTTAAATAACACGGAGTTTTGTTTTTTGTTTTTTTTTTTTTTTTTTTTTTTTTTTTTTTTTTTTTTTTTTTTTTTTTTTTTTTTTTTAAATTTTTTGTGTTATAGCGAATTCTTATGTTGTAAAAATCAATACATATTCTTATAGGAAATCAAGCGATCTACAAAAGAGGTCCTATGTGATTTTTCGCTAAGTCAACTCGTTGAAAAGTTATTCGATGTTAAAGTTCAACCTCAAATGACAAATGATCACTTTCACAATTTTTTACACGTTATCACAAAATATTGGCCCAACAACATTAAATATCGTATTTTCCGTGACTTTTTTCGTTTTTATTCTACAAATTTGTAGAAAAAAACTCATATCATTCCGCACATTTCAAATAAAAAGCATTGAAAAATAATTTTAATGAAATTATTGATCAATAATCGTAAAATTTTTATTTCGTAAAAATGTTAATGTTTTAGCAGAGAATATTCAATGAACCTCGCAAATAATATGATATCTTATGTTGCTGAGCCATTATTTTGTGATAACGTGTAAAAAATTGTGAAAGTGATCATATGTCATTTGAGGTTGAACTTTAACCTCGAATAACTTTTCAACGAGTAATTGACTTGGCGAAAAATCATATAGGACCTTTCTTGTAGATCATTTGATTTCCTATAAGATTATGTATTGATTTTTACAACACAAGGATTCGCTATAACGCAAAAAAATTCCAAAAAAAAAAAAAAAAAAAAAAAAAAAAAAAAAAAAAAAAACAAAACTCCGTGTTATTTAAACGGGAAATCGAAAATCACGCTGCATCGCGTCACCTCTTAATATTAAAATTAAGAGCTCCTCTTTTCACACGCGCATTTTTTGGTCAACTTGAACAGTATTTTCATTATAGTAAAAAAAAAAAAAAAAAATTCAAAGTTTTATTTGGCCCACCCTAATATATATATATTTTCTTTTCAACGTCTTTCGAGTACTGTGCTAACGTAATACGAATATATTCATAGAAAAAATCTGTTGTCAACACTGTACGAACATATTCATTTTACTTGAGGTCGCCACAAAATAGCAATAATTAGTGATAATAATTACTCTACGAAAATATTTGAAATATAAGTATACATAACAAAACATCATACAGTCTTGATTCAGGACACGTGAACGAAGTCACTCATCGAAGCTGCATAAATTGCACTTCTAAATGAACTGTATGTCGAGCGGCGTTAAGTATACCGTATAAATTTTATTAAGTGTGTGTGTTTGTCTCGAAAAAAAAGAATTCCATAAAAATTATTTCACATCTAAATAATAAGGAATTTTCCTATTCATGTTTAATTGACAAGCTGTTTCTGCTCTTCATAATAAAAATGTATCAAATGAGAATTAATAAGAAATAAGCTAGGTAATATTTCCGAATTATGAAAAAAAATTTTTTTTAAATAACACCTAAAAAAAAAGTCTTGAGTCAAGCCACGATTCAGACTTGACACAAATAGTTTTTATATACAAATCTGAAATATGCTTGACTCAAGACATTGCACATGCTTGAGAAATAAATCTATTATTTCTCAAGGTCATCGACTATATATAGTACATATTTTTTGGCAAAAATTAAGTTCACAATTAGGATTGAATAATGTACTTATTGAATAATATGAATAATGTTCACAGAGCGGAGACAAAGAACACAAAATTGAGTATTGCATGATATATACACCCCTTTTTCGATTCAAATCCACGGTAAAGTTTAGCCAGTGACAAGTCTACGCATACCACTTGAATCAATATGAATTCATATTATTCATGAAAAACGAAATATCATTGCAGCATCATGTGTTTACTATCTGTTTTCTTTTATGAACCGAGTGATGTCGGTGTTATGGGAATCAATTTTATCTGAAAACTTTCTTCCCAGCTTAGCCCTCCAATGAAAAAGGGCTTGCCATTGTTGTACGGATATAAATTTGAAAAAGGTTAGAAAAAACTGTATACAATAGCCCGTGGAATTTCTCACCGCTAAGGCTATTGGTATTTCGCCAAATCTTTCTTCCGGCTGCTGGCTGGACATCACCTTAGCACGAATTACGTTGGTTGTTGGCTTCGCCAATTGAATGTTAGACGAAGAGAAAAATTGGATAACAGATAAAGAGGGAATATCTACTGTGGCGAGTGAAAAGACAGAATTGCAATTGTCTTGTACTAAAGGTACCCACAAAATAAAAATACTGGAATTCTTTCAGTTGTCTCTAGTATTGCCCACCTTCTACCATTGCCACCCCCTCAGTGTTCAACTCTTGGGACTTCAGCAGACGACATTGCAGCGTTCGCAATTTAGTAGCAATCAAGGGTGGTGAAGGTTTTGTGGCTGCTCTGGGAAATTCTAGATGCACCATTTATTCGGTGTCATACAGAAGATTCATAAGTCTTTACTATCTCTGTTTTACTTCAATTCTTTTAGCACTTCATGTTTCGTACTTTTGTCTGAAAAATTTATAATGTAAAACTTGAAGATTCATTTCACTAAAATTATAAGCGCGAGCATTCGAAACAAAGTAAATTATCATTATGCTATTCTATTCGGATATAAATTCAAATTTGATAATTTGTAAGTATATTTCTTGGATACATACTCAATTCTTTATGTAAAAATTGTAAAGCTTTATGAGATGTTAAATTGTCATTCGAGGATAGTATATACAGGTGGCTGATATATCATCAAGGAACTTCTAATATCTGTAATAGCGAATATCAATATCTTTCCGTATCATCATTGGGACTACTCATATATTCCATCCTCTTTCATTCTAAGGGCATCTGTTCATCTCATGAGATATTCAAGTCATCAGAAGCATTTATAATACTAATCAATACCGTCTCTATAATCCATATCCAAATACAGTGTAATCGATTTTCATTCAGGATAAAATATCATTCAATAAATAATTAATCAGTCTAATGAGAATAATGGGTTGAGTGCTTCGAAGATATCGAATCTCATGTTCTTCTTTAGATAAGTGACCTTTTCACCTATTGACCCAGCGCATCCCCCCACCCTCCGCTCTGTCTCTTTGCGCTCCCCGTGACCGAATATTCAGACATCCATATAGTATCAGACATGCAATAGACATTGAGGAGCATACAGTATCATACTGAATACTTCTTCAGTATGCGCTGTACATTAGCTCAATTTCGCCTATCTCCTACATATATACTAAGGACTTGTTTTTTCTTTGCAAATGGCACCATTATGCATCAATCAACGCAATTCCTGCCTCACCTTATTGTTGATGCCGTCAAGAAGGTTCCGTTTCAATTTTCAATATCTTGAACAAAAATCATACACATATTTTCCTTTTCAAACTTGAAAATAAAATGCTAAAATGTCTTGAAAAAAACAGTTGATACAGAGAGCAACTATGATTATACGTGCTAGCAAAACCACACTCTTCGCATATACTCTTTACTTTGGTTCCATGGTTCAACTCGTTTCGCATAATAATCACATTTATATCATCTCTAGTTCCATGGTTTTGACTTTATAATTCAATGTGAAACACCTGGAAAAGTTGTAAAAGTAAGAAAAGAAAACAGTGAGAGGTTCAACTATGGCAACGCTTATCTGATTCCGGTTACAATGAGAACCTTTTCAAGGATGATTTGAACTTTTACCATCAGTACATTTCCGCATGAATTGGGTATATTTGTACTGTAGTCGCAGTTATATATGGCCATATCGTTGTGTACCTACCGTTGAGACTGACGAAGTGGTTAAGTGACGCACGGGTGAAAGGTGCTGATACGTATATTTTTCATCCTTTGGACGTGACATATCGGTAGTGGTTTTGAATTCAAATTATTTTCCTCGTCGTTACATTCGCCTTTCACTTATTCTCGTACGTATAGGAACAGTGTCATGTGCCGTACCTTAAAATACATATGAATGAATTTCTACATTGAACGTGTACACATTTCATATGCATGTACACGACTATATACATATATATGAAAAGCAAAATCGATATGGTGCGACGTCTTGCAAAATACTACTACGACACTCTACAATACGTTATAGATATGCCATAGAAGGTAACTCCTTAGAGAGTTAGTCGTACTGTGCGTCGATAGCACGTTAGAAGGGATCACGTGATGGGTTTGAAATGGATATTTTACTGATCTGATGCCTTTCTTTCCTTGCTCATTTCACTCTTCCAGTATGCATATGTTCACTGTCATGCATAACTTGAAAATGTGCGACATCTATTTTTAATAAATGTTCACGGATATTGCAGTCCCACATTTTTATCACATTTATATTTGGAAATAGTATGAAAATACTTTAATTCTGTTGAGAAACGTTATGTAATGGGTAGAGTAATTAATGTGGTTACAGATCATTCTTATACCATGAACATAATGAAACAAATACAAAAATCATTTGCAATTAGAGAAATTTATATCAATCATGTATATAAACGCATTTTGTCCTAATGATCTGTGAGAAATGATTTGGATCATTATAAGATCACGTAGTTTATTATTTATTATTAACAGACAGGATTTCCTATATAAAAGCCAGATACCTGCCACATGTGAATATTTCAACAGCCGTCTGGAAATTGAATATAACATAATTGAAATACAAAATGGCCATATAAGCCTGTTCAGAAAATGTTCTATAAAAAGGCAAAATATGGAAATGTCATTTATACTAGTTATTTTTGCAGTATTTTTCCGCAAATACAATGTTATAAAATATTAATACAATACAGTAAAAATAGCGGATTCTAGCATTCATAAGTAAATAAAAAGCATAAAAATAAAGATTTAGATCATTCAAATATCAGCCCCTGATTGAATGCATATAAAATCGATATTTTCTTGTTTTTTAGAGTCGATTCGACTATTACGAGACCACATAAATTTCAATCGATGACTCGAAGCTACTTTTTTTACATTATGTAGTAGATTATAGGTTACAATATTATCCCGATTGTTGACCCAGGCTAGTTACATGAATCATAATTGGACAAAGATTCATGGCGACGTTGAATTACTGAAATCTCGTCAAATTTGCTCTACAGGTTTAACTATAAAGTTGATGCACGGAGATTTTATTCGCTACAACTGAATTATTATTTATTGTTAATTTTATGTTGAAGAGTATTAATGGATATATTTGCTGTAATATATTGTTACGAAAGTAGAAGTCCAAACAAGAACAATTCTCATTTATTGAAATTGTTGCGTCAAATGAAATTTTGATTACACTCACGAGTAAATGATGCTTTATTAAATTATCGATATCATAATTCTTATGAAAATGCAGTTTAAACTCATATCTTCTTACCCCAGTGCACTAAATATTAAATTGAATGTGATTAATTCGATATTGTATTATTTTGTCGATACATTGACATCAAGTAACAGTTATATTTTTATATTTTCCGCTGAGATTTTTTCTTCATGAATGTTTGATATATTTATAATCAATACATCACTGAATATCCGAGAAATATATTGCATTGGGTCGGATGACGAAATTCGGCCTCAAGAAGATTGTTGCATTGAATGCAAGTAATAATCAAGAGTTGAAAATTGATAAAAGTGAAAACTAATTATGTGTGAATAATAATATGAATTTTTAATAAATTTCACCGTACAAACATCGCGAAATAAAATTAACATGTTTATGTTTTCAACATAATAAGTATAGAAAATTGAGGGGTTGTGCTGCTTCAAATGTAACGAATTACTATACAGTAAAAAAATTTTTGTAAGAGTCCACTCAAAATTAGTGTCAACTGTTCTTAACGCAAATTTTATATCAATTTTCAACACTAGAGTTTGTATTGAAGCACAAAAATGATTTAACATAAAATGAATAATATTTCATGTTGAATAGCTTTTGTTTTCGCAAAATTAGAAAGTATATTTTTGACATGATGAGTCACTGTCGTAAACATCAACAAAATTAATCAACATGCAGGTAGCATCAGACGATTCCAATGCATCTCTCGAAAATGCGTTGAACAAAAGACCAAAGTGTCCATTCAATTGGATTCGCAATTATATGATGTTTTATGAAACATTAATAGAGTAATTAAACATAAGTAGATTTCAATAAAATTGATAGCATCAAATGCTTTAAGATGATTTTGTGCTTGAGTTTAATTAAACTAGTGGATTGACATTATCATAATATTTACTCTCATTAAATTGATGCCATGAATAATGCTCATTCGAGATAGACAAATACCGATGAACATATGTGAATGCTTGACGTATACAGACTGAGGTAGAATTATATCAGTGAATACATGGAATACATTACATCAATCTATATTCCAAAATACTCTTGTTGAAATTACATATAATATATGTATACGTAATCGGTCGAAATCCACCTATTCGTAAACAGTATCAATACGAAAAAAATGCAACGTTCGAATTCACTTCGAAGCAGATTAACAATATCATTTCTATTGAACCACATAAAATTTCATTTTTATCTTTATGACTCAATCTAATTACTGTCGTCAAGTCCAGTCATTTGTTGAATTCTATCACTTCTATGAAACCTCATAAATACTGTAAATAGTTGCTCATTTAAAAGGTTTTCAATAAGCATAAAAAATTTCCATCATAAAAAAAATATGAATTTGGAGAGGCATGATGAGAATGGCTTGGTTTCCAGTAAAACTTTCTAGTAAAAGTAAACTATAAGCACTCTATGTCTGTTTGGCTAGTGGCCAACCATTACCAGCTGTCTTCTTCCGGTCCAGATCTTCCTTTTCACGTTTCAAGATATGTACATATTTGCACTTACCGTCCTCATCGTATACTACGCTCCAGGTATTTACGATTATGTTTATGGGCAAGCAATGTCTCGTTCTATAATTGCTGTATGTGAGTCCATAATAGCATTTTGAAGATGATGCGAGATAGTCGAGCAGAAATAAATATCGTGTACGGTGCATGGTACTATAATTGCAAACAGTTCTCTGAGAAATATTACTATCATATAAATAAAATAAACAAATATATCTTACCCGTAAACAGGATTTCATAATGGTATTTCGTTATTTGTACAACGATGCAAGTATTGTAGAAATACACAAGCGAAAATAAGTCTAGCGCTCAAATGCAAAAAGTGAGACGTACGTATTAGAATTATAGAATTTTCAGCTGTCTGTCCCGAGCCAGAGTTTTCATATTCCTCTACTTCTTGTATGATCCGGTTACACCTTTTATAACTGTCATCAGTCTATCAATTTAAATCTGCAAAACCCCATGAACCAAAATTTAAACCTACCTATGCGCTCATTACACTTAACACAACATTATCTTATTTTATTTCGTAATAGATTTGGACACAGAACCCTAAACTTCTATTATGTATAATATTATTTTCAAGTTCAAATTGAAAGTATTCAGATAACGTCATAATAAAAAATGTATTCCAAGATGTATTGGAAGATTTTGAAAAAAAAAAAAAAAATTGCCGAATTTCTTTTTTTGTTTTCAACCACTAGACGTATATAGTCCTTTAGAAATAAAGGAATATATTTTACATTCATATCTGTTGTATTGCACATGTAATGATTTTACAAAATTATAGAAATAAATTTGTTTCTGGAGTAAATCAGGGACCGAAAATGATTGGAATATTAATATAGACTATCGTAGTTGCTGGTACATGTGTGAGTGCTTTTCTAAGACTGTTGAAACAGAAAAGTCTCGGTTTATTGAAGCAGTACTTGAGAAGCCCATCTAGTATCTACTCGTAAGCCGGATCACTTGAAATTCTCGCCTTCATTCGACAGGATATTCTTTTCTACAAAAAGGATGTAGACGCAGTATCAATACCTCGCAGAATGTCATAGAAAAGCTTCGAAACTCCCGATATCAGTCGACCAAGAGCGATGCACCCTAAATCGTAAAACTGGGCGTAAAGTTAGAAAGAACTTGCTCGGTTTTATTGAAATCTTTCTGCTATGAATTTTATTATCATTCCGTGAATTTCTCAAACATTCTATTTCCCATACATTTATATTGCGTACCCATCTATTTCTATGTCTGTTTCTTCGCTCTCTATTTTCTTTTTTTTCCCTTTCTTTCATTATCCATATGTGTTCACATGTCTCGATGAGTGACAGGCTTATTGGAGACTTTTAATTATTATCGTCAATATTAATATTGTTCGTATTGGGTAAATGAAGTTGATCCAAGCTTGAGTGAGATAAGAGTACATAAGGTTAATAAAAAAAATATATATAAACTCAGCCACGAATGTCCTTGTTAGAAATGTCCTGGTGAGATGTTAGGAATTCCTGTTTATAATTTATGCATTTGTGATATCTTCTTCACTGGATGAATTAGATATCCTTCCGCGCTTTATGCTTTTTTTATTTTCTCTCATGTCCATACTAATTGACAAAATTGATTATTTATATGATAAAAAACGATTCAATTAGCGAATTGAATTGAGAATTGCACAGCAGCATAAACAGATGTAATATGTAAGTTAAAAACAGAATATATATTTTATTCGAAATATCATGATTATAATCGAAATAGCAGACATAAATATTTGATAATATGTGTAGATAATATGTGTATATAAATTCAATCCATGATCTGCATAATTTTGTTCTGCATTTTGGAAAATAACTGGACGGAAATGTGAAAATTCATCTTGCTGAAAGTTTGGTAAATAAATACTAAAAAATTTTTAGTTGACTATTCAGTACTTGGTCGCGATATTGAGTCTTACGTTATGTACCTAATATTCTAATCTTGAATTACTGCATTGAACTGCGATCTGCGGAAGTAGATTACGTCATTGCAAATTAGTATTTTTCCAATTTTTAATTTTTTCAATTTTATTACTCAGATCAAGGGTAGGACTTTGTCCGAGGTAGAATAAATTGAACAGTGTTAACGAAGAACATCGAAACTACATCTGGACATCAAACAAGTAGCTCTTCACGCATTGACACAATATAGCTGTGCTAAGGTCGTTTAAATCATGAAAAGAAATGAATTTCCCTGAAAATAAAATGTAAAGAAAAGGCGCCAAGTTTTCGTATTTAAAAAATTTTTAATGTAGGAAGATATCTGATACTATTATGATTATTACCATACTCCGTAATTGCAACATGAAAAAAAATTTACTTAATAGCATTTAATAAGTTGTATCAATAATAAAGCATATCATAATGCAATGGTAATGTATTAATTCTGATGTCAATGTTTGTGGTTGATTAATTTGGTGACACCAGACCCAATAAAGACACGTAGACAGTACTAATGTTTTCCGAACCATTTCATTAACTCGAACGATCCGTATATAAGGGAGCTTTGCGGTATTGCATTATGTGAACCATGCGCATTTCGGCCGGGCGCCAATCTTCCTAATGGCCAAGCTACGTAAATGGGTACCAGTGTATACATGAGATCTACTCATATGTCCCTAGTGCTTTTGAAGTGAAAGGGTGGGTTCGTAACACAACCATATATACCCATACAGATATTATTAGTGTTGTATACATCTTCCTCTATTACAATAGATTTTACAAGCTCTTGAAGATAGTGAAATGTACATTCGTAGTAGGTAGTACTACGAAATGAAATGAATGAACAACGATATCAGACATAGGGGTTCATTTTCCAAATTTCGATTCCGGAATTGTGAAAATTATACACCAAATGATACTTAAAAGTGGGCAACATAATTAACTTTTTACTAGTAAAATCTGAAAACAATTTAAAAAAGATTATACCGCTTCTATATTTCTTTAAATCAACTCCGTATCAAAATGGGTTCAAGTCATTCATTTCAGTCAAGATTGTAATATTGAGTGATATTAGATACTTGCACCTGCGCTTTATTCAGGAACATTTCTATGTTAGAAATTGTCCAGTCTACATGAAAAGATTTTGGTAAAAATCACAATAAAATTTTTTTTAAATTCATAGCAGACTAAACTTTTCAGCAAAAATACGAATGTCCTAGCTGTGTATAAATATCATATGTATATGTTCAATGGAAAATAAATGTGTTATTTTTTTTAGTATTTTAACATAAAAAATATGACAGCAAATAGTTTAGTTCTTGGTGAAGTGAGGGTTATTTTGTTTTCAAATTACTATTCCAGACTAAATCAATATTGTATTATTTGTATATGAATTAATTAAATATAATGTATATAATTATGCAATAATATAGTCAATTAAATTAATATTGGTTCATTGTTTCATTCAATAAATGAACAAACACTGCGATAACCTGAAAAAAGCATTCTTACATACTGAGATCCGGTTGTTTTTTCAATTATAAATAAATGAGATTCACGGCATTAAGTTCAACTAAATTTTGAATTTATTTAGTGAACAATAGAAAAATATTTTTTTTTTTTTACATTACTTAACAAGTTTCAATCTCAAACAATATTTTCAACTCATTTATCATTATTATCCTCAAAACATTGAATCGAATTTGATTTTTATGTAACTATATACAATTCGTACGTTTTTGACAAAAAAAAACAAAACTTTCTATGCTATACATCTAAACAATGTATTCGGGTCGGCTAGGTATATTGAATCTTCCCCCGATAAAATCCTAACAGTAAAAAATCATAAGTATAAAGTGATTTTCATCGTCATATACATCATAAATTTCTGTAATATTTTTGAAAAAGTACCGATACTATTACTTAAAAATTATCTCCATTTATTGGTGAAAAATTAGTGAAATACATTATATATTGTGTGTCAATTCGATAATTCCAACGTATACAGGAAACATATGTTGTCTGCATCTCTCATCTCAAATAATCACAGGTTAGAGTGCAATGACCAATAAAGTGATGAGCTTTGATATAGAGTAATGAAATGAAAATTCCAGAAAAAGTCGTCGCATGTGTCCATCCGTATTACTATATAAGTTTTAACGTCTAATAACAGAAGTACGCGGGTGATTTTTCATGAAGTTTTCCAACAGACCAGTATATATTTAAGCCTGCTATAAGTTTTCAGACAGAAGAAAAGTACGATGAGTACGAGCTTACTATACGCCCTTTTCAGTTGTTAGGATCAATATATAGGTTTGAAGCAATGACGTGCGACCCAACAATAAGACGGATATAAATTCAATAACGAAGGTACGGGGATGTTTATTCGATTAAACGAACGTAAATTAAAGTCGCCGTTGTAGTCGATAGCTATCGCACAAGCAACAAACGCACGATCAGATCGTTCAACTTCACCCCGCGGAATTCGGCAAGTCCAGCGAAAACAATCGACAGTAAAGGGATATAAATTGCCAAGTCGTTCATCCTAAATTCGCAATGAGTTTGTATACGCTACGAGGGAAAGGCGGAAAGTGGAAGATTAAACCAAACGTGGGATTGCGAAAAAGGTTCTCTTTTAGTCCATTTGGTATTACTATCGGAAATACATACATTAAGTTATTCTATCATTTAATTTCAATTGCTTGTGAAAATTACCCCTAATACCAAAATAAACTTAAATACAAGAAAGGTAAATATATCGGTTGCTATTAGCCGCTGAATATTTTGTGTTCATAATAACATGTTTGGCTTATTTATAAAACATTCCATTTACATTATTGTATTAATTCAATACAACGTTGTACATTGAAATTTACGTGTGAATTCACACAAAAAATGATTGAGAATAAAATCGACATATTCGCTTTATATATGTTTCAGTTTCACAAATAGTGACTAATATAAATGGGAATCGTATACGTTATGAATGTTATGTTTCTCTATTGATTGACAGTTTTGTACTGAAATTTCAAGAATTTAATGTCAATTAAACGAGAAATATTGCGGACGTTGGAAACACGGACTATCATAAATGGGAAAAATTGTATTGTTCAAAAAATGAATACTGCTATTGAATCAGATGATCTGTGTACGTACTTAAAGGTGCATTCTAAGATTTCATTTTATTTCCATGTTGAATAGAATACTGTTGAGAAATATAGATCAGCATTGAATTTATATTAATTTTCGAAATGTGCAAATTTTTCTGCCAAATTATCTAAAAAATTGTGTCAATTCTATGAATTAATTCTTACAGTTTGCTTTCAGACTTATTTTGATTGCTCAAATATTTCTGCTATAAAAATAAGTTGATCACGGACTATACTATGTATGATGAGTGAGTGTCAAATGTCAAAATAACGTCTGCGTATAATACATATTTAATACACACAATTCTTATCTGTGTATTTGCATATCTACAATACCAACCAAATTAATGAATGTAAAGCAAAGAACGAATACCATGAAAGTATTAAGATCGGGGAAATCATTTAACATGATACAGAGTAGAAAAAATACGACGTAATAAAAACGGTAAAGTTATATGATGACGCTATCCGAGCACAATAGCCTTTTAAGCAACAATAACCTAGACGGAGAAAATTTTGTTAAATTCAATTATAATATAGACGCCTTTGGAAGCCGACTGCAATAGCGAACCGTTATGAAATTTAACG
The DNA here is from genome assembly GCA_030347275.1 of Microctonus aethiopoides. Taxonomy (NCBI): domain Eukaryota; kingdom Metazoa; phylum Arthropoda; class Insecta; order Hymenoptera; family Braconidae; genus Microctonus; species Microctonus aethiopoides. The sequence continues at coordinate 490,458 of JAQQBS010000004.1, forward strand.
TTAGCAAATTGAACGCACATGCAAATGATAGTACATTCAGATAAAGAAGAAAAGAATACATTGGTACACGGCGAGAATTCACGGTAAATATTCGGGTGTGAGGAGCAATATTTACCCTGCATTATGGTAACATTAAGACATCATTATAATTTGAGTTCATATTACTACTTGTAATAGGAAATTTTACTCTTCGCAGAAGTAAAAATTATTAAAGTAATTTTTACACGTCAAGCATGGTAAAAAGTATCTCTAGTCGAGGAAAAATTAACACACATTGAGCATATTTTATACCTTAAGTATAATAAAAAGTACCATCAGTGGGGAGAAAAATAAATACTGTTGCGCCCTGGGTATAATTAATGGCCGTTTGTCAATCTTAAATTATGTTATATTATATTGTATTTAAATTATATTAAAGTTCGATGTTAGGGGATCATTGCAGTTTACTATTATTATGCGCACTGAAGCGTAGAGATGTTGAAAGTGGATTGGTAATATTTCTTGAGAACACAAATAACTAAACCTTATTTTATTGAATTTAAACAGATTAAATATCGAATTTTACTCACTAGTTTCCACTTGCACTTAGATTAATAATTAATTATTGAATATTATAGTTGATTAGATTTGATTATAAAGGAATCTTCAGAAGTTTGAATAATATTGAATTTATCAATTAAGTAATTGAAGAAGATTCAGAGGCATTCTCCTTATGATTGAATACTTTGAGTTTCTTTGAGAATACTCTAGGCTCAGAAGTAGGTAATATGGTTTATTGAATTATTTATTTATTTTTAATAGCAGAAGTTTACGGAGTTTGTGATTATAATTATCATCACTTGGAGGTTTATAGAAAGAAGAAGTGAAGTTATGACCAAGACTGTTGTTATCTTTTTTGAGTTAGGGTCAGGACTGATTTCTACTGGTGAAAAAGACATGAAGAAGAAAATCATTTTGGAAGCAAGTCGACACGTTCTCATGCTTTCAAGCTAGATGTCAACGTTTCAGAAAACGACGTCGGCATGAATTTCATATTATAGTGATGCATTTTGTTTCACATATGTGACAGAAAATGGATACTTATTTCCTGCAAGTTCTCTCACAGTCTTGCCTTCACTTATTCTTCAGAAAGTCAATATTATTAATGTACGAAGCATTCAATATAACGCAATTGAACTTTTCCATGAAATACAAAATTATATTATTAACGAATAGGAAACATTTCGAGATGAAAGATAACTCATTTGAAGGAACACATTGTAGCTAAGGCGCAGGCGCGTGACGTCAGACAAATTATGAAAGGTTGCTTTGTACCTATAACAATATATTTTATACAATTCACTTTATCGATTGTAGATCCAAATTTGCTTCATTTTGAGCGGAGAAATTATTAGATTATGCGATGAAAATCACAAGCAGTGTATAAAAATAAAAATGTGTTAATACGAATAATTAACCAGAAAATTATGTATAACATGATGTATGCATCAATTTTGGCATGACACATATTCATTTGCTTATGCAATGACGCCATATTCTCATTATGTATTTATCGCCATTACATGTTGTGATGAGTTGAAACAAATCTTTTGAAATAATCCAATACTTAAATATTTTCAATCGAGATTACTATACGCACCTTTCTAAATTTACAAAAATATATTAAAATCACTGGATTATGATTATAGTTCTTTATGAATGGATTTTGTTACTATAAACTGATTGTATTATCCTACTGCATAGAAATAAACAATGGAACATCAGTTTAGTAACGCCTTCTTAATGGTGATAATTTGAGTAATCGCAAGAAAATATGTGTGTTGTATAATTCAAAGAAATTAAAAAGAGAAAATGTTTTCATATACTTCGAAGCAAAATGTCGAATTTTTTCATATTTCTCACACTTCCACGGTTTCAGTTTCATACTGAAAAAGCTGAAAAGCCTAGTTCTCCGCTCATATCCTGACCAACATAGAGTCAATAGCAATCACGTCTGGTGAAATCAGGAATCGTGTCAAAATGCTGAATGGAGATTTTTCATTTGGGGTTAGTCATATAAAACCTCTTTATTCTCAAGTAATTTGATCGAATAATTTTTTGTGGGAAGTGTTCTGAAATCCATTCGCATAATTAATTTTGGCTAATTAGAAGTGAAATTAAGGATAAATCATCGATTCTTCATTTCCCTTATCTGTACAAAGAACATGCAGAAATTGAAACGTTTCTCTCTAACATTTCCTGAGATTATTCGGCTGATAGTTTTCACAGGCACACAGACGGACGAACAAATGAATGGACGAACGCTGATATTTAATTATTCTCAATTTTACGGAAGCCCTAACACAGAATAAATATTGACTTTGACATCCTCGATCAAGCATGAAAAGTTGAGCTGGATTCACTTGGGTTACTATTTCAGTTAATAGTTGTTTAGTGTGGTTAGTAAGACTCAACACAAGTATTGTGACTCATTTCTTTCCTGAGCTCATAAACAGCGAAAAGAGAAGACAGCTAATTTAACGTGGAATTATCAATACAAATTTGACATTTCCGAAATGTTTCACATTTCTAGCACAGCGTGCGTTGTGATCGATTTGACGGTCCCCACCAAACACTTCGCACATAGCCAATACTTTAATAATATGCATTTCCCTTATGAATACATGTGCAGAAATGGAGTGCACTTTTAATTAAAGTGTAAAGCAGCATACGATAAAAAAAAATTCATTTATTGGAAATCGGATTTACCGAAACATGTAGAGAGGTCGTAGGATATTAAAAATTCGTTTGGACTATACTGATATATGTATTTTTTTTTTTACAGATAGAATAAGTAATTGTTTTAATTGTCAATGATCGAATTATATAAATTGTAACATTTAACCCAAAAAAATATATCATAATAAGACGAGATGAATGACTAAGTGTGCGATATGAAAATTTATCATCCGAGGACTAAGGTTACCATTTTCTAGACTAAGTGATCCACTACAATAAAATAATATGTGAAATGCTTAAATGAATTGAAATAATTGGTAGAACTTCTTATCAATATATAATGACTGTATTCAACTTTTATGCCAGTTTTAGTTAATTTTTCTCAACACTAAGAATAAATATTGTGGACTTTTAGACGATATGTTAACAATAAAAATCAGAAATTCTCGGCACTCGTCGAAAATATCCATAAGAGCTGAGTAGGGTTCACTTATTCTAATTTGCTTCTATATATTGTGAATGCAGACATATGCGACCATTAAATGAGTTAAATAAGGTTATATAACGTCCTCCAAAATTTACGTTTTTGAACTAGATGCAATACTTGCGCCTTCAAATCGTTTTGTAAAATTCCAAGGTTTGAATTGAAGCTTAAATTTCGATTTAGGCATTTATTCATTTTCATCTTACAACCCTTAATCTCACTGCTACACCTTTTTTTTCTCTTTGGTTGTAAGCATTTGGTCTTCTAATCACTACTATTTATGTTTATTAAAACTTTCTAGAAGTAATTGTCATCATTATTGACGTTTTGTATTTAATTATTGAATGCATTTTACCCATCAACTATATCTTCTATAAATTTCTGTTAATGGTGCAAAAGTTATCTACATTGTAATAAAATTCCTGTTCGGCAATTTCAAAGTAATTATCAAGCGACGTGGTATTCATAAATCATTATTAATCAATGAGTTTTATATTCATATTTTATACGAAAAGTATATATAATCGAGCGCAGGCGTTGAGTGAAAAATAATTCTCGTATTGTAAAGTGTGATTATGAATCTTCAGAAGAAATTGAATGTATACTATTTTCACTCATGGCACTTCCATACTATAGTACAGTGTAGACATAATTCTCTCCTTTTATCCCTTTTATCTTGAAATTAAATTATTTTCAACTTACTCACTTCTGCCTGGACTTGAAATACCTATGTATGTATATTTTTCCGCTTTTTCTTTTTTTAATTATCTCACACCACACAAATTCTTTGCATAAGAGGAGAGTTTTATAAAGAAACAAGCAATCCGTGAAATGACCCGTCTTTTTTCATGTTTTTCCTTCCGACTCCCGTTTTAATTCTCAATTGGGAATTGTCGTTGTATTTCATAAATGCATTTCATAATCATGAGACCCTGATGAATAAATTAATTTTTTACAAAAATAAAGTCTGGCCTTGATCCGGTTTCTGGACAAAGAACTGTGACCAATGAAACTATTAAATACTACACTGAATCATAACATGGTGAACACCAGACTCATTCAATAATCTTCAACGATTCATTATTTGATGTCAATAAGTACAAATAATTACCATATCAAAAATATTTATTGATCAACCTTGATTTTCGTAAGAACTCCATCGCCGAAGTTTCTTTTCGGCTATGCAAACATATGGAAAACAAAAGTTCAAACTTGACGCTGGGATATTATCATATTACGACAACATAGTTTCATATAATCATTCATATAAATCAATATCATATGACAATTTCAACTAATTATTATAAAATATACTTTGAAAGATATGTTAGTGAGAGACTGTTGGATTTCCCGACATAATGGTACCTAATCACATTCATACTGGCTAATGATCCTATGATTCTAATTTGATAAAGACCTGAAATATAGTTTAGATTCAGAGATGAAAGAAGGAAATGAAATTATAAAAAAAATAACAGAATAAAAACAAAAATTTCAGACGAAAATAGCATGGGTGGGAGTGAAACGGATAACTACTAGCCACCAACTCGAGGGGGCCGTTTTAATTGTAATGACGACTTGTAATCACTTTGCTACAGTTATCAATCTACAATAATCATGTTAAATATCTTGAACCCTATTCGTCTTATTCCCGTCCTCATGTATTCCCTTCGTTCATCACCATTCGTGTTCACAATGTTAATCCCGTGCTTGAATTATCTTCTATTCGAATTTGTTTGCTGATGATAGAGATTGGCTGGTTTATAAAAATAGTAAAGCTGTATCTATAAATGAATATTTCATATAAAAGTTTACATATCTTATTAGGTAACAATTATAAACAAATCAACCAAGTAAATTTGCGTTGTAAATTTTTACGTCATTATTCAGTAAACAGTACGTTAAATGATACCAAGTGTTTGTTTTTTCTTGAATGAGCAAAGATTCTGTAGGGAGTTGAATATTTGACTATTTTTTAAATTTTAGATATAACTATTTTGAAATAGCTCTTGGACCATACGAATAAGAATTTGAAATATCAAAAACTAAATTAGTTGGTTTCCAGGGTCAATACAAACTTTTCTTTCTATTAAAAGTTTGAAGAATGATCAAATTTGGGAGGAGGCATATTACAGATACTAAAGAATTGAAGGGTGTCGAGATTCTAAATTGAATCTTTCATCATTATTGCATTCCGTTTTCTTGTGGAAAATAAATTAGTGAATAATTCATTTTTTTCACAAAATCCACACAAAGTAAATTATCTTTAATGATTTTTGGATTACAGAAAGGAAATTAAAGTATTGAATTTATTACTCATTTTCAGTTTACTGATCTGTAGATAGGATAATTAGAAGATACATGGTACAGGAGGTTAGATGACTCAACGACCTTATGCGACGTAACTACTGGTGTTCTTTTAATTTTTTTTCCCCGGTTAGCTTCATATATAAGCGATGTATACGCATCCATATACCCAAAGTAATCACTCAGATCCAATATATTTATGTCGTGTAATGCTCTGGATTGAAAGATACAATTTGTGCAAGATTGCGATGCATGTTACTGATAAAACATTTTGATATTTAATTTCACTGATAATTTACTTCAGTTGAACTGCCTTGAATATTGAGATGTGATGTTTCTTTGTCGAGCATAACCAAAGATTAAACGATGTCCTTGTTCTGGGTAAAATATAACATTCTAGCTGTCAAGTGTGGTATATCTAATTCCCTTTGATGTCTATTATGCAGCAGCAGAACACCTTAAACATTATCAACTCTCTGCGTTCCATTTGCTCCTTCACTGCACATATCCAAAATATATATGCACTTGTTACTATTATATTCTATTGTTTGCTATTATAATTACATGAACTTTTCTATCGAGATGTTATGTTTGACAAGTTTATTCCATTTCATATGACCTGATTTGTAACAAGTGATTTCGATAGTTCGTACTAAATTAATAGTATGTGTTATAATAAGTGAATGTATATAATAATGATCGATAATTTTTTTGATGTGCTACAACGTTGGTTCTTAACGAGTTTCGAAAGATATTCACTTTCCATTAATATACATGATGGTAGAAATTAAAATTGAATGAAGTGTATATTTTGTAACTTCAATAGTGTATAATTAATTTCATTAAGTTGTCAGATTACTGATAAGTCTTGAGTACAATTAGGTGAACAACTACTTGAAGTTTCCAAACATTCATTTTTCTTAAGCATTTATTCGATTTTTTTTCATCATTGTGGAATGAAAATCTCAGTCCACCAATCTGTTTTTCGTCTCCACATATAAGCTATTGCATTACATTACATTTTTGTACCAATATATAGCTTCCCAATCATAATCATTGGTAATAAGATTAATTAAAGTAGTTCCATCGTTAAGCCGTTCGTCAATAAGGAAGAACAACTTTAAGAACTCGATAACGGCCGTAAAACAGTATTCATTTACTATGTTCAATAAATTACTGTTAAATCTAAAAATATATAAAATTGTAAGTACTTTTGTTTCTATTAATTGATTTGGAGTAATTCATTTATGTTATACGATTCTATTTTGATTAACATGATATATCATGCATAGATTTAGCTGATTTTATCTGATATTAATTGAAAATATATTGATGACGCCCCAGTGTGCGTGAGTTGTTATGGTGAATATATGAGATTTTATATTCATTGTTGTCATATTATTCTTATTTGAGTGAAAGGATCATCTGAAATTAATTAAAATATCTCATTGACATATTCAGAAAAGGATGGATTGAAGAAATATCTATTCTTATATCTTCAAGATGGTAACACACAGTTGCACAGAATTTAGTAAACAAGCGCGAGTTGAGTGTCATGGCCAAGTGGATCACATATAAACACATATCTAAATCGGGCCTTTAATCCTAGATACATAATTATTATGGAATTCTCAAATTCCAAAATTAAATCAGATATTTGCATATAGAATATATGAGTGCCGTATATTGAGAGTGGTTGTATAATTTTCCTGTCATATAAATATGTACTGTTTCTTTGGGACTGTCGCTACTAGTGGCATGATCGCGTAGGGGGTTACTATAGTACGTAGCAAGCTGATCAGCGGTGGTTTTGTGACACGACCACCCTGAAAATTGCCTCCTATCGAAAATTGATTGAGTGAAACAAAAAAGCAAAAAATAAAAGTTCAAGTGACGGTAGTCTCGAAAAGCAATCAACCCGTTCACCGATTCCAAAGTTTGTCAGCCTGACCACAATAGTTCCACGAATATAGGTAGAACAAAAAAATAAACGTAGTTATGTCGTAGGTAAACACAAAATTTTAATCTTATTTTTCTTGTTTCATACAAGCAATCATTTTTATTTATTGATTATTTGATGAACTAATTTCTAAATACAAGATAATGATTTTCAATGAATTCTCTTTACTCAGTTGCTTATTATTCAACATAACAAACACGACTGACTACAAGTAGAAAATCTTAAGAAAAGTAGAACATATTAAATTATCGCGCTTTAGTCCAGTTATTCTCTTCAACTGCAGCGCGGTAATTATTATCAGCAAAGAATTTGTTGACAACGCATGATTCCTGTTCATGGTCACTTATTATCATGGCAATAATATTATTATTAAGTTATTGCACATAAAATATTATTCATGTGGTGCATAACAATGTATATAAGTACGAATTATGTCACACATCATACGGTTGTAAATTTTTTTCTGAATCTATTATGCTATCAGTCGCATTCACATAATAATGATTTAGTGTTTGCGATGAGAATAATAAATGAATATTGATGAATTAACGAAAATCTCTGATCACCCATCAAAATCGTTTTTTATATATTCTTTCAACTTCAAAAGGAATGCTTATCTTTTAATTACCTTTGGATCTACATGTATTCCCTCTTGCATGATGCCGTTCATCCAATGTATGTGACTCTTTGTTTCATGAATTTTTTCGCAAAGATATCATTTTAATTTACAGATCATTTGTTTACTTATGAAATATTTGCACTTAAACAATAATCATTATGATGGAATATGACTATATGGAACAAAACATGTCATTTGAATCAGATATAAGTCGCCTTCGCTAAGATACCGTGACATTGAACTTTTTCAGCAGCATTATGATTCCCCAATGAGTGACACATAAGCTCAAGATTTACGTACTTTTTCACGAACGCCACTATTTTCATTGCAAAATACTTAAAGAAGAGAAAAATTTAGGAAAAATTTCTATGTTGGTCAATACAAACGAGGACCAGAATAATTTTCATCCAGTGTATTTCGATAAAAGTATAAGAAAAATTCCGAATCTATTCAGACTATTTAGAATACGTTCAATAATTTTTATGGGGTACCATCGTAAAGTCTCTTGGACAACATGATAAAATTTTCCCGAACTTGAATTTTCTCAAGTACTCCGTGTACACGTCAATGCATTGTGCCTATAATTTTGCCTTACAATTTATAAAATTCATCGAAATTGTTTGAGTATTTTTGTGTCACCATATAAGGCTTGACTTAGTTTTTGTATGATAAATATGATAATTGAAGTTACACCAGTTAAATTCTATTTCATTGTTCAGCAATTATTATTATTAGAATTTATTGATGAACTTACAGCATGCTGTAAATTAATAAAACACTATTTCGTGTATAAATGTAATCAAAAATATATTTTTCAACCTCTTTTTGTGAATTTAATGAATTGCGAACTGTCCTATTTACCAAAAGCCATTAATTTTTTTTGAAAATCCATTTAAAGGATTCAAAGGATTAAAATTTTTACAGTAGTGAAATTTAACAGTTGCTGGTATAAGAAGTTTTATTGCATAATTTTTTATACATGAATGTTGACAGTATTATTTGAATTTCATCGAGCAAATCATGAAATGTTTCATAAGATATCAATATTACATACTACATATATGTATACATTTATACAGGAATCGTTTGTGGGATAAGAGTCATTACAAAATTAAAATAAAGTAATTTGAGAGATGCATACAGATATATTCCAGAAGACGTGCTTGCGCATTAGAGAAGATAAGTGAACTGTTGGGAACTTTGAAATTCTATATTGGTAAAATAGATGCTCGTAAGTACTCATGGGAATGAATCGCTTTCCGCACCGTAAGAGGCATCTCGTATACACTATCACGCAACTATCCTCCCAGGAGAACACCACTACGATCTTGTCTCACCGGAAGCTCCTGCGGTTAATCCATTACTCAAGGTAAACATTGCAAAGAGGGCAAATGCGCGCAATGTACGATTAAATTTCATTTTCATAGAGTAGGTAAAATACAGCGTTACAAAAAACAAAATACAAAAATAATGTTACTATATTTTTTTTATGCAATCTAAAATATGGAAAAGCTATTAACCGATTAGACATCTGAAAGAATGCCATCACATGAGGAATTATCATGGAATGATTGTAATCATTTCATTTTTGATATATCTGATAAATGAACGCCATAGATTTCCCTAATTCATAATGAATAACATCGAATCAATCATTTTCATAACTATAAATATTGTAAATGTAATTTAAATTGGCATAAGAAAAGCTATTAAAGCATATGTGAGAAATAAAATCAATAACGATGTTGCTGCCATGACTCCCACGGGATTGAATAGACGTATGTCATAGAACGCAAATAATCTCCTCTAGGTACTACTCGATGAGTATAAGCAGAACTCGCATTACACGTTGTATAGTTTAATTAATCTTAATTCAGTCTCGCTATAGTATGCAGTAAGTGTAATCATGTGTCTTCTACTGCAACTGGCTAGGAAAATCGTTATCTGAAGAGCAATATTCCCACTTCTCGATCTCATTCTACGTGGTTTTGGTGTTTAATTCATTACTCCGTGATGTAAATATGCCAGTGAATGAGATGGGCGTAGGATGGAACTATGATAGAATATCTCCACGGCGGCGAACTAAACTGAAATACTACAGTGCTTGCTGAGTCAGAGTGTACTTCCTTCCCTTAATGAGAGTCACGGCTATCTCAACTATGAATCCGAATGTTGTGATTTCCTGCTCTAAATTTGTAACCTACCATGCACCTAAGTCAACTTAAGGATTGTCGCTTTATATATTAAATGTATTAGCGTGAAAAATCAACACATATGTATTACATAAATAGTTGCGCTAAACTTCAGAGCCTGATTATAGTTCTCGCGCAGTATAAGAAAATGTATTCATCCCAAAATGATTTGTTGTTTTATTTTTACGAATCATGATTTTAAATATCATCATGTATGGCATTTAGAAAAGACTGTGTTTCAGCTGAAAATACTCAAAAGAAAGATGTATACCACAATAAGTAGATGAGACGAAAAAAATTATATTATCAAGAAATCGGTCGTAAGATAAGCACATATGATCCTAGTAAATTTGTTGAGCTTCATCTGTCAAAGGTGAATGCCTATAATAAGGCGTTGAGATTTGACGAATACTCGGTAGAAACTGTCTGTTAATCAACATTGCAGCTGAAGTCCAATCTAAACTGATTAATATTCTTCTGGACTGACTAAAAACTGTCCTAATATTAGACTAGTCCCAAAATAAGTTCCCACATGAGTAGTAAATTATGGACTCTTAAGTATAAGGAATAGATGGCACACAAGTTTGCAAAACTTAACTAATCTTACCGATATGATGCATCTACACATATGATACGAATTTCCGTACTTCCATTCAAAATACATCTATGAATCTATATGTGTCTAATAACATATTCTTGTGTGCATTCAGAGGTAACAAAGTCTGTGGTTTAACATTCCTATTGATGATGGAAAATACTTGACTTCTTTTAAAATTTCCGAATATGTGACACTAATGTACATGTGACACTAATAATACCATTCATCATAGTATGATTGAAGCTCCTGATATACTGAGAAAACCATAATTCAATTTCTGAAGAAACTTGCTGACTTTTTGCCAGTAAAGTTCATTGTAGATACTTACATAATTTCTATTTGTATGTTCTTGAAATTTGGAATTAATTCGTTGTGGTGAGTAAACAGGGGCGAGATGGTATATATGAAGTGTTGATGAGGGTCTTCCAAGATATTACAAGTCTGCACGCAAGTTAATTTTAATCTCTATCAGCCAGAAAGATTCGGCCACAGTTTCTCACTCACACTTTCACGTTTTGTAAAATGACTCTGGTACGTAGTTTCTACTTCCAATTTATACTTCATACCAACAACATATATTACGTCCACCCTAGGATTGTCTTTTCCCCTACTTGCTCTTCTATATTTTTCTCTTTTCGTATTAACTTTTTTTCGCTAAGCCCAAGTTTTTCACTCTATTTCACCTCATCCAGATTCATCTAACATTTTTTTTTCTGTAGTCTTATTTATCTACCAATTTTTTCAGTTTTTTTTTATTTTGTTCATCTTATTCAAACTTTATACTTCAGCAGAAGTAATGTCGCAAAACCCAACTGCACTGTGTGTACATTCAGTATCTGTATCCAATCTCATAATTTGCAAACATACAATTAAATTCACATGAATAAACGAGAAATGTTCATTTGTGGTGATAAATATTTGGAGTTAACAAAGTATATTTGAATGTGTTCTCACGCACGAGAAAAATTTACTTCAGTAGAGCGAGTACGCGCATATATACATGTGTGCGTGTGTTTCTGAACATAGGTACAATTAGTCTGACATAATACATTCACCCTGTCCCGCAGACGAAAAAACTGGTCCTAGCTGCTAGTACAGAAAAATTTTCTCTTGGTGTTGTTCGTCTCTCATGCTCTATCTTTCTTCCCTGTTGTTCCTCTTGTTTTTCGCACCATAACGTAAATTATCCAATGATAATTAATGCCAGCAACGGAAACTATCCTACACAGGATAATCCGTCGAGGCGCCGAGCGAACCGGATCAGGTTCCCAGACAGGCGGAAATTCGTGACGGACATAGTTATAGTATGAGTAGTGGGGAAAGTGAGATGGTAAAAGAGTGAAATGACCACTAAATCAACTGGAGGTTATATTAATGGACATAAAGAGAAATTGTACAGTATTTGCATATCCTGTATGAAAATGTGTCTAGACGTCTTGCATTGATTGTTAGCACTACAAGGTGAGGTTGCAGCATCCTCACTAAAGACTCAATATTTCATTCAGTGTTCCCCCTATATATGAAAACTTAGCATATTGTAACTACAGAATATATGTAACCTTATTTTATGTTGATCTCATTTATAGTCCAGTTTCAATGACGAATCAAAATCTATCATTTTAATTATTATTAAATCTGTATATTATTTGTTCAGTAATCACTGAAAGAAGATGTGTTTGAAGTTCCTAACGTTCCTCGAATGACAGTTCCCATTTTGCTTTGAAACACTGCTATTTGCATTGGTGATTCAAAAAACTATTAAAAAAATATTAAAAATAATTTCCAATTCACATGCATTTGGTCTTGACTTCTGAGATCGAAAATTATTGTTCAATAAACGTTCGGAACTTCAGGCACATGAAAGAAGTGCAACGCTGTAATTCAAATATTCGATGGCACGACTGTCAGGCGACTTTAGACCAAACAAAGCCCATATTTGCCTGTTATAATTAGTCTTCGTCTACTCTCCGAAGACAAAGTGTGTGCGCACGCGACGTTGTACCTACGCTCAGTGTTAAACTCGTTGTCAATTCAATTAGTGGTTTCTCGCATTTTTTATTTCTACTCAACAATTATCATAATTATTCAGTTTATTATCGAAAACTTGTGAACTACTCAATATCATAAACGTATCATACGCGATGATTTTTGGAAAAAAATAACTCATTAAAATATATTGTACATCATCATTAGTACATACATTTGTCTACTCAGATAGGGAAACGTCCCGAGTCGAAATTTTGTTCCTACATCAGACCTTTATTTCCTTTCTGTAACTCAATTGTACCTCGTAAATCCTAAATAGTGACTTTCCAATACCTTTCACATCCTTCAGATTCATTTGAACCTTAATAACTCCTTAATTTTCTTAACTTGTTCCTTTTTTATAGCTCTATTATGGTCCATGTAGATACAAGAAGATACAAATTAAAATTCATTATACCTTTTTTATACCTTAAAGTGGAAGAAATATAAATATCTGCCACTTCTAAGGTCTTAAAAAAGATTAAAATTACAGATCGAGTCCTTAATAATACTTTCAATTCCTACAAAACGAGCTACATGCAGGTCTAAACAGCAAAATTTCGACTTGGGAACATAGATGAGACGAGCGTATGTATGTGAAAAATATTCGTTTTAATTTATTATGCACTTTCACTTGCAGCACGGTCCGGTCACGCAACAGGTTGCAACTGTAATGGCCGCAGTTTTTGACGTGAATAGTGACGATGGCTAGAAATATGACGTGGTCACGTCATAATAAAGCGCGTCGAATTGTAGAGAATGGGCGCAACCACACCAAGTGCGTTGCTGCTTGTATAGAATGCAGCATTTGCTGGGTAGACTGAGTAGTACATGCATTATCAGCGGTGTGTGCCCAAAAGTAATCTATTATTTTGAACAGATCGATATATTTAGGGTCAGTGTGGCGAGAGATAACGCAACAAGCATTTGACGTGTCTCTGTGAGCTCGGCAGTTTCATAACGATAAAATTTATAAAAGTTGTATAAGTATTTTTTTTTTACTTATTACGGATTCATGTACGATTCCATACATATGGCGGTTTATAACTGTATTTGATTCCATGCAGCGTTTTAAAAGCAAAGTATATATCTCTGATGTTTTTTTTTCTCTATACAACTTGCAAATAATTGAATATCAAGCTTATTTATTGACTCAGTAATCACTTTGCCTGATTTCTAATGGTGACCGTTAGAGTGCGACGAACAGCGCAACAATAACATAAAAGTAATGATTCAAAAATGAAGACGATTGCTGTAGGATTAATTTTTGAACGTAAAAAATCATATAGTAGGCATCAGTTGAAGCTTTGGGTACGTGCACTATAATGCGTGATAGATTCATACAACCACAGAACCACACCAAGTCTATACCGCGATGAATTACGCTACGTGGGCGTCAGTTGCGCAGTCGTATGCGCGATAGAATTTCACACACAACCACAGGGTGACACCGAGATGACTTTCCCATCGCAGTCGAACTTGTGTCTAGCCCCTTACGCTACAGTAGTATCGTCAAGCAAAAGCAAAGATGTTGACACATTAAATAAAAATTATTCAGACGCGTTCATGATCCACCATTTTATCCCAACTTTCTCTATATATGTAAGTATATTTAATGTCCAGAGTCAGGCGGTAAACGAATCAATTCATATGGGAAACTTATTTTTAATACTATTTGCATTATTTGTATTCTGCCTGGGTTCCTTATAGCCAAGATATACTTCGAAAAGTATTTTAACCCTTAGCGACCACACCTACCCCAGGCCATATGGGGTAACTCCTTACTCCACGTTGAAAAATCTAGTTGTACAAGACATATGGGTATTTTTTATTAATTTATAGAGTATTTTATTTATTGTATACATGCATATAATAAATAAATTAAAAAAAAAATAATAAAATCGAAAAAAACGAAAATAATTAATTTAAAAAATTCAAAAAAAGTTATAACCCATCATTATCCCATTACGAAACTAGGCTTAAAATTTGTATTTTAGGGAGCAGTATTTTTGAGAATTTTTTGAGAAAAATCGAAAGATACAAACAGTCACAAAATCCACATTTTAACTTTAAAATTAAAAAAAAAAATCAAATTCATTGGTAGGATGAGTTGGCATGGAATGCCCCATATAGAAAATTTTACAATAATACTATCATTTTATTTTCGCATAAAACAAATAATTTTTCAAACTTTCCTTCGTGAGTTATTTTATTTTAGAGTTGTTTTAATGAACCATGTATTGAAATTCACGGGGCAGTTGGAAAAATCTCAACTGACTCAATCGGCAATTTATTTACAGAACTCTGGTCTCTCCCCGTTGTCCAACATTTAAATACTTACTGTAAAAAAATAAAGAAGATATCCAATTGATACTGGATTAACATAGTGGCAGTGGTTTCTATGAACGGGGGATCCGGGCTGGCGAGTGACCAGCGGGGTCAAGGTAATGCGGCCGCATCTAAATCTGGCTGGTTAGGGATGCATGGTGGACTAAACAAAGGGGATAGTGTAGCAAACATATATAGATGTAGTGGAAGTGCGGTGAGGGTCATGGGTGAAAGGTGGAGTGTGGATCGCATAGAATGATCCACAAGGGTGGCGGTGTTCGCATCTGCAGACGTCAGAGTAAAAGCGGGGATCCGCAGTTGAAGAGGGGAGATATGGAGGTGCATGCATATGGTTAAACCATAATAGCTACCGAGTGATATATTTAAACTGGGCAAAGTTTCGTGGTAAGGGAGTAAAAGGTATTGGGAATAGGTGGTAGAAAGCGTATACATATGTATATAGCAAAATCACCTCAGGGGTGAGCTTTCATGAGACTCGGGAATGGGGAGAAATATGGCGGTCACGCGTAAGGGAGGCAGGCATGCCTCACACAAGTTTACATTATCTTACCATCTGATAGTGTCTATACAGCAGAGCCAGAGGACCTTAGAAGAGGGTGAGAGAGCCATTATGCCGTCCTAGGAAAATTGTACGATTTCATTCATCATTGTTGTTTACATTCATTCTTGCTGTGCTTATTTGGAATTTCACAAGAATAAAAAAATTCGAAAATACTTAAATCGCTTTGGTTGTGAGATTCGCATAACAATGAGTTTTAGAAAGTTAATCGCGATTGGGATGCGAATACGGGATATTAATAATTTGGTTCATCGACATATAATATGGATGTCTATTCAAGAATGCATAAAAAAGCGAACAATTTTGAGGGATTCAAAGTCTAAATTATTACAGAATTTATCCGACTAATTGTAAGTCGAAATTAGATTTGTATAAGTGTTGCAGTGAGTTATGAGAGAACATCAGGAACGCGAAACGGAATCGAACTTGGTGGTAAGCCAAATATTCTTGTGAACTTCGGTGGAAACTGTACAGGCGGTTGTACGCAGTAACAATACCTCTTCGCGCTTATCTGATTATATGAAATAACCAATTAATTCGAACTACATAAGCGGATTGGAGTATAATTAATATGCATTAAAAATATGCGGAACAATAATAAACGTCCACGTTGAGCGTAATATGTTGAGAAGCTTAGCGTTCTTTCATAACGTTTTTTCTTACTCTACTATACATGTATATGGTCATAGTCTGTTTCATCACTATAAGTTCTTTTGGTTTTGTAAATAAGTCGATACTATTTTTAATACCTTATGAGTATATATAAATTTATGTATAAGAAGTGTCCCATTTTAATAACTCAAAAAAAGATACCTGTCACTCCTATTAAATCTTAAATACTTTGAATTTTCGGATAAAATTATAACACGATATTTTTGAAAGTATTTATTTTCAGAAAATAAAAAAATAGACTCGTTGGAAATGGCACAGTAGAATACTCCCTTAACTTCACATTGGGAGGCATATCTAACTGATGATTTTGTTGAATTAATAATTGTTCATCATAATTGATAATTTATCAAGTAAGCAGTACTTAAAATGTATCCTCGAATGAAAGTCAGATTTGAGTTCTTGCGGGAATGTATTATTATTCAAAAGGACAATATCTGCGGAAATTCGCACATCAGAGATTTTTGAGAGACAGAATGTAATTCCTTATTAACTGCTATAGTTTCATGGAAGTATTTGAGGCGTTCAATTCGTTATAATCAAAATTTATTTGAAAGACAACACTCATTTATTTGGCTCTAGATTACTTCACATGATAACATCACTTTTGTAAACTTTCAATATGCTGCTCCAATAGAAACAATGGAGATGATAGATAGTGAATAGATGTTATAATAGAAAGTCAGATAGTTTCATTTCATCATATATATTTTTATTATTTATGTATATATGTGTGATTTTGATCTGTATTCATGTACTTTAATGATAATGAGGATCACTGAAGTAAAGCTGATTCTGATGCGTTGTCCACACGGAAGTTATGGATAGATACGATTGATTAATAATGCGAAAAGATCAACTAGTAGCACCCTATTGAGATTATGACAATACAGATTATATGTTTTATTTTGTTTCCTATTTTTCATCCTTCCTTTCATATTGTGTACTACTTCGAACACATTCGCTAAAACTGTATGAGCCATATAAATCCATGCGCTCCACCAATCTGATTTTCTTTTCATATCGAGCGAACGTTTTTTTTTCTGCTGCCACAATATTTTCCGAATATGCTTCCAGAGTTACTGCGGCAAAAGTGGTGTAAGTGAAACCATGTCCTATTAATACAAGCACTACTGGACAATGAATAGCATTTTGACTAACTATTCTACTCTTAACGGCATGCGTGCGAATGCCGCGTTATAAATCGCTTAATTTCATTTGATTCTCAGACCGTCTGCATGCCCACTCTGTTCAGCTCCATGGAAAAATCACACAAATACTTTCAAAACAAGCTTTGAAATTTATAATGCTGAGCCAAGTATAAAAAATATCGTTTTACTGAAATAATAACGCAATTGAATAGATATGGGGATAACAATCGATTGGAAATTACATTAAGTTTTCCGGGAAAAACCAATTCGTCTCCTTATATACAATCAGTGTTAATGTATGACTATACTCTACGACTACAACTGTTATAGTTTATGTACAATTTGGCAGATATATATTTGTATAGATATTTTGATGGCCACTTCACGCATCTTTATAATTATGTGCTAAATGATGTCTATATGCATTTACTTAAACGCTTTTTTCAACTGTTTCGATGTATTCCTATGAAAAGACTATTTTTTCATCTATTTATGTGTCAGTATGCTCTTTGTTTGTTCTTCATGTATATTGGAGAAAATTTGAAGATGATTCAAAACGTTAATGTATATTGAAAAATTCATACCATGTCAAAAAGTTATAACAGTTTTTCGGATATTGCTTACATTTATGCTAGCTACACAATTGAAAATCGAAATACGGGAATCTCATACAATTTACGTGTAGATACTTTGTTTATTATCACTTTGTTTTTTATCACTTTCATTCGCAATGCACTTCTCATTAATGGCAATTCGACGAATGAAGATGAAGTTTAAATAGCAAAAAAGAATTTAGATTCAACTAACAAAAGACAGACTGAATGTTAAACAGATCACTGAGATTTTGTTCAGTCATGCAGGTATCTCGATTCATCAGAGAACCAATCTCTCAATACATCATCTCCTAGCCCCGCAGAAATTCACATCTGCGGGGGCGTGGTCGATCTCAACGGAAATGAACCTCGAAGAAGGCAACAGAAAACAACTAATAAAATAACTAAAAAGAAAATGATGATAATATTAATTGAAGTATATGTATTAAACGAATATGAAAAACTACCTTTCCAAAAAAAGCCACCAATTTCTCATGATTGTTTCTTCAATCATGAGAAATATTTTGTTACATTGATTCCTTGTGAATAAGATGTAGAGCTCCAGAATATTGCCAAGTACACAATATCATAATCATTGTGGAAAACAAGCGTGACGGAGAACTAGACCTATTCAACAATATTATGCTGTGATGCATTTTCCGTATTGTTTCAAATTACTCTATATCCTGAAAAAGTATTCTTAATGATTCATGAGACAATCATGAATCTAAACTTGATTCTTTTTTCAACTTTTTTTTGGAAAAGTATTTCCGTTAGATATTAAATAACGGTTAGATGTATGGCACAGCTATTAACGCCGTATTCTCTTGCGATACTTGAATCATTTCAAATTAACAATCTATTTTACATATATCCTATTTCAGTTATCCCAAGCCAATAATTTCATTCTCACAATTGGAGTATAAGGATTTTAAAGAAATAGATCAGCAGTACAATGATGTACTTCCATAATTATGTTTTTGGTATTTTAATAATAATTAAATCCACGCTCACAACGTGCTCAGAAGTTTCAATTCTATCGCACGAGTTCAATTTACGCCAAATTTCTGACCAGTATAGTAGTATATGTATGTCAGGTAAAATAGTCTTCATAAAGAGATGAAATTCTCAGAAATAAACGTAATAGAAGGTATAGAACCTTTGAAAAGAAAATGCTCATGATTTTCCAAAGTACATATGGACTACTCTTTTAATATTATCATCACGATATAACTACTTGGCATTGCACGCCAGAATTAGTGAAAGCAATGTGTACACGCGCCTGATAAACAAACGATTCTACGGAAAAAAAAAAAAAATGGAATAGTACACTAATAGACGAGAGAAAAAAATACATCAGTAAATTTTTGCTATCTATCGACAAAGACTAACTCATTCGTCATAATAAACACTAAAAAAAGACGACCGACGGATGGCGATGACCACAACGATGCCGACGAAGAATCAATTCGTCTCATCATGAAAATTTCAATGTTTGAACTGTTACTGATAATTTTTTTTCTTTGTAAAGTACCTAGGAAAATATATAAAAATGCTCTATGTAATCTAGGTGAACACTATCGATTCAAATTACTATCTACTTGATCGGCCTATGCTGAGAGACCAGTTTCTTTCATCCAAATGAAGTTCGTGAACCATAAACAAATCGAAAATTTGAATATAAATAAATAAATATTCATGTGATGTAAATGCGATATTTTAACGTTTTATTTGGATGAAATAAAGATTTTTCAATAGTCACCAAATGGTGTTACCAGTCTGACTGATTCATTTTAAAATGTAAATATCAAGTAATATTCAAAAATGATAATAAAATGAAAGCTTCATACATTCGCGATAGAAAATAATATGAGATGAAAGAAAAATTCAAGTATCTATACGCCATGTATAATAATCTAAAGAAATTACCAAATATAACTTTAAACTCTTTAATTTCTGCCTTCCTCGCACGTTATTTGCCTTGGTAACATCAATTCAACTAAAACATTAAACAGATGTATTTTGTCTATTAAGTTTGAATTTTGATACTGAATAACATCAACAAACCAAAATCTAGTTTAAAATTATAATGCGTTTATCTCACCTTTGTAAATAACATCTGTACCCAACTTTATTCGACTAGTCAATAGTATATATAGACAAACATGAGTAAACAAATCAAACTAAATTCAGGATATATTTGTCGACCCTGGATAACAGATCTTCTTAAGCTATGGGAATTAATAATTATTTTAATTTATTTATGTTTTAATTATGATAATTAGGGAATAAAAACTAAAGCTACAGTCTTTTTGGTAAACTTTTAGCACTGGTGGATATTGATGCTCCCGTCAAGTGAATCACGTTATCGTAAATAAAAAAAATGTAAAGTTATAAATGAAAATATATAAAGTAAATAATCTCATACGAAACGTTTCTAACTTCATGAATACGGTAACTTTACTGCTTGATTGAATTGTAAATATGCAAAATTGTACAATGATGTCATTGAATTTCGGTTTGGACTATTGGCACCGTGCAAATTTGCAGCCGCGCCATCTCGTGCTCAATTTGAAAATTTTATGAAGCCATATCACCCAAGAGTAGGTAGAAAGCATAAATCTACTTTCGTTCAATCCCCTTCATTGACTTGCACGGTGCCAATACTACTGTATGTGAATTCTTCATTTATTTTTCATGAAATTATCATTAAAACCATAAGTTGAGAAGAAATTATAGAAATTAATCCTCACATAGAAAGCTTGTAATTTCATGTTAAGTATGTGAATTGATTAACGTAAAAAATATTGTATATTTGAAATTTTTTTTCATATTTATAATACTGCTATCAAAAATTCAAAATCGTTTATAATCTGCTTGACGTGAAAATAAAATTCAAAAAAATTTTGAAAGTTTACAATCGAATAAGTTTGCAAAACTTTTTGCTGTACTCCGTATCGATCTGGAAACCCTTTTTCAGGAGGTTTAGGGTGAATCTAAAATTATGATAATCGCTACATTCTGAATAACAATGGAATTAAGAATCCATAAGATGATTTGCAGTTAAAAAAATCGACTTCAAGTATATTTGGTTTGAGGATAATATTGACGCATGGACATGGTGCTACAGCAAACAAATTATCTTATTAGAAACTTATGCAGCTAAATCGTTACACAATTACGTATAGACTTGTCATCTCTCGGATTTCATGAATAGTATTTCTTTCTCATGGTTACATGATGTTGGTTTTCTCTTGTCTGGTCTCGTTCCATTCTGATTTTAGGACGTTCGCTATTCCTTGGTCAACCATTCCTTAAAATATAAATAGAGTGTATAAATAGAGTGAGATACACTATTTTCTCGTTTTTTAAATTCACATTATCGGTATATGTATACGCCGATGCCCGTTTGATTGCATATAAGAGTCTAGCTATCGTGAGAGATTTACTACGTTATAATTGAAATCATTAGTCTATTGTATTAAGTACATAGACTTTTTAATAAACTCTATTTCATACCGTTTGCTCATTCAATCAAAACAATCGTGTAATGAAGAAACCGAGATTTTCTTTTCCTCTGGATAGGTAGGTGGATTTCGAATCAGGCTGCGCTGTATTTGAGTTCTATCGAGAGGCTTGTTGACTAACGAGCCGTGGAGCGGTGGAAAAGAGAAATTAATTCGAGTAGACGAATATAACTGGAAAAGAACTGGTGAGTATAAAAGAGGTTTAGTTAGCCGCGGGCAAAGAATCCTGAGCTGAATTTCAACGTAATTTATTTACTCAGTGATGGCAAAGGGTCTGGGGAATGCTCAGTATAGTTACATGAGTGATGAGAGATAAGCGAACTTAGCAAAAACAGTTGCATTGTCTTATTTTGTTACAGTCAATTATATTCTCACAATACGATTTCCATATTCGTTAGGAAAAATGAAGTCAAAATAAGTAAATTATTATTTTTAATAAAAAACAATTACGTAAGTAACAGCAATTCAGACACTCGGCATTTTGTATCAGGTTGAAAATAATACATCAATAATTCATTTTAGTGATATGTGAAATATCCAATTTACGTTCAGAAATTGTTCATCCATGTTATATAAAGTACTCTTTGAAATTATCGAATTTATTGTTTCGTATCACGATTAGTTTATCGCGGTAATAAGATGCCTAGACGTCAATTGTCTCAGCACCATGAAAAAATTTTTAGGTGAAAAAATGAGTTTCGATCAATTTAATTTAAGTGTAGTTTATTAAACCTTGGAACCCTTCAAGTCTGAAATTGATTATCATGTTGAAACTATTGATATTCTTATAAATAATCCAAAATTTGAACTCAATACAGGCGAAAAATTAACCTAATGAAAAAATAACACGTCAAATTGTGGAAAATTTGATGCAAGTATTCGTGTCAAGTGTATATCGCAACTATTAATTCAAAACCTTTTTTTTTTTTTGATGATGTCATCGAATATTATTCCTTAAAAAGTGTCTATATCACTCGATTAATATGAATGTAACAATAATTCTTTATAAGATTTTCTCTCCATGATGTTATATAGATAAAAAAACATTCGGCACTTCGGATACATTCAAGTGTGCGCAAGAGAACTGACTTTATCGCAAATCTCTGACTATCTGGGTTAGGCAGATTTTATCGCATTCCTTGTCTTATATCCTCAACTATGTTTGTATGTTTTTTTTCCTCATCGGTATTCTTCACGTGTATGTATTCCTTGTATTTGTGTCTATGTATCTATACACCTATTTCACTTCACCTCAATATTTTGCTGTGCCGACAATCTTTGACTAAATTTATTTTTCACTATTTTTATCACTCTTCTACAATTCGATCCTTACGATTTTTATCAATATTTGTAATCGTGCGCTCACAATCAGAACATGTGAGTAGATATAAAAATTTTCATTTTTCATTCCTGTTGCAGATATTATCTTTGAAGTGTATGAGGGCACGTAATTTATTCTTCATCATGCCCTTACACTTGCGTGTACATATTTATTCGAATTTATTCATAATAATTATATAAAAAATAAGAAGAATGTTTATAAAAACAAGATCTTACACTTGGAAATCACTCACTAAAACTACATTGGTCATCGCTTCCACCTTCTTTTTTTCATATTAGTTCTACACCATTTATCTGCATTTGATCTGTACATACATATATTTCAAATTATATATATATATATTGAATATAAATGTATTTATATGAACCACAATGGGTCGCCAGCATTATATACCGGGAGTGTTATATGGAACAGGTGCAAAGCCAACAGTAAAGGAGGAAATTGCAACTCCTGGTCCCGCAGGTGCTCTTCGTCATAATAAAGCCTATATGCTGGTCGTGTCCTGGTGGGTATTAAACTCAGACCCTATCTCTCGTTCTTCTTTATCTCGTCGTTCGTGCGACTACCATGCATCCCTATATATTGGAGCAGCAACGATGTCTGACTAAACCAGCAGTCACTACACAGTATATATGTATATATTGCTACATGTCTGCCATTACGTATGTATGTTCAGACATATATTTACATATTGATTATTATACAACCATAATGGAGGTAAAAATTGAAATGATGCAGTATAATTATGCATAAAAACATTGATGACCTCACACGTAACATGACTTTATCTATTCATATAGTGTCATCTGTGTGTCCTTTCTTTATCGACAGTGAAAAATTGGATATTAAAGATAGATCTGATTATGCTATAAAAAATTCAATTGACGTAATTAACGACTAATTCAAAGTGGGTTTCGTAATATCTTTGAATAAATATGTACATGCTGATAATGATGAACCATATAGTTAAATATGACTAAATCAACATGAATGAAATTCATTATGATTAGAGTCAATTTAAATTTGTCGTCATTCATTTTGTCAAACACAAATGTGTCATCGAAGACGTGCAGACTTCAATCTCAATTCTTAACTATTTTCCAAATTATAATAATATACTCTTGTGTACAAACCATTGATTTCCATATAATTTCAGTGGAAAGATAAGTAATGTATTCATCCGAGTTGAAATTTTTATGAAATATTTAAACCGCATTATTCTCATTTGACAAGGTTCTACACGAGTATAAGAAGTTATTTAGAAATTTTTTAACACTAAATGAGACTCCTCCTTGATGCTTCTAAGTAGTAAAAATTTAGCAGATTATAGATTGCAAGACGCAAAGGAAAATCCGAGAGTGAAACTTCGTTGGCCCTATGGAGAACCTCCCTCATTTACTCTCTTTCCCGATCGTAAATTTTATTTGACTCATTTACGTCAGATAAACAGAACCAAATAACTTGAACTATAAAATAAAACTGAATACCAAATACATTTTATATAATAATTCAATGTTTACTCCCAATCGCTATAATTTTCGCGATTGTTTTCGGTTTAATTTTACTAGCAACATTTTTCTACACTAACTAGGTTATTATATTTATCTGTTGGAATTTTTCCAGAATAATTGAAAGTTTTCTCACATCTGTGTATGGTATGTAACTCATTAAGTGAGGGCATAATTCCTCTTTCAACCAATCATTATTTCTACTTTTTAAGCAATATACAATGTCATAATTCGGTCAAATAAATTATTCATCATCCAGGTTCCGCAATTTGTAAACTAGTTGTAGCCCGAGAAAGCACATCCACAAACTGTAATATGTGCATCACTATATCCTGAAAAGGATGAAAATAGAAGCTGATACTATACATAATAGCAGTTGAAGATTCTGCTGAGGATCTGCGTCCAAATCTATTACGAATTAAAATGAAACAATGTATTGAGTGTGATGAGCATCAAGGTATTTCGCAATTTCGATTCATAACGCATTTTGTAGATTTAATATAAAATTAATAGGCTGAAGAAAGTAGTTATAGGTTTACCCGACCATTAGAAGAAGTAAATGAGCACAAAAATTTCGATGCTGGGGCCCATATAGAGCGTCGATTTTCATAACTAACGCGGCAAATTAGTTTCTCAAGAATGCCAACACTTCTGTAAGTTATTTCAAAATATTTGTACGTCCATCCATCTGTCTATCTATATACTAAGAAAAAAGATTTAACGGAGTAAAATAAGCTTTTTGGATTTAATGTTTAACAGATTCATTCAAATGATTCGCATTCGGAATTAATGTTAATTTCCTTGATTCATTATCTGAAATCGAACGAATATTTTTGTTTATCAATTAAATTTTTAATTACAATTATAGAAACACGAATTCAAGGCTGTATGCTCACTGCATCATTGTATTGGAGGGGGGGGGGGGGCTAAGCCTCAAGAGTTGTAATATATATGTTTTTATTACTATTGTTAATTTGTTGGAAATTGACTATTCTGTATCTCACAGGTCGTTTAGTCAATCCTTGAGAACAGCTTTTGAATTTAGGCACTTGCGTATGATGCATAAAATCGATGATAATAATGTAAATTTCACAAGTGAATATCTCAGCTTCTGTGCGTTTAATCAGGCAATATTTGAGGAGAGGTGGTGAGTAGTATCAACTAGTTGATATTAAAATTTGATGAAAAAACAGTCAAAATAATAGAATGAGTCTAAAAGATGAATTTGAGATGATCCGATTCTCACCCTCTCTCGTGACATGAATTTCATAAAATTAATTTCAATTAATTTATTGAAAAATGAAAAAAGTTTATTTTGAGACTATATTTTACTTGTGGATCACTTCATTCAAAATCTACATTTGAATAATATAACGAAGTTATATGTTACAATAGCAGAATAATCAACTACGTAGCTAAAAATTCTTATTAATTTGAAAGGACCCCATTTTCCATGGCATCTCACAATTTATCAAAGCCACAATGTAAACTTAGGAATGGGGAAAGGAGGTATAAAATAGAAAGAAGAGACAAGAGAGATGGGGGTGAACTCATGTAGATTAAAACACATCCTCTCGGAAAACCAAATGTCATTTATATTCGAATGGCTGAAAGATAATCACTAGATCGCATCAAATGCATTTAATACTATTGTCATTGACCAATTGTCAAACAATGGACAGATCGAGTTATAACAGATATTCATTCATCACACCTAGCTTTGAATTCGTGGAATAGCATTTCATCATTTCAAGTGATTAAGAAATAACAAAAGAATGAATTTCCTATTTTTATTTATTCACACTTGTTTTTGCCGCTTCGAATAGCCAAACAACTTATTTCACCTAAGAGTACTCAAAAGTATACACTGAACAAATATATACTTTTGACGCATAAAACTCAACAGTCTTTTGGTCTATATTTTTCATCATGTTTATTTATGTGAAATGTCGATACAAGTTTTGCACGCGTCAAATATGTGAATGCGATCGTGAAAAATTGCTTAAAATCTCATGAGATCTGTCTGATCAGATCAGTTCGAACTCCATTGTGATAACATTTGAATAGAACTAAAATAATCAATAATCATGTGATGTTTTTGGAAATTCGTTATAAACAAATGCATTATTATTCACTAGTGTTCTTATGGTGGATGCTCCGTCACTTTGATGATCATTGAATGACCTCTGGTTCCTATTGTGTCTTATTAAGTGTATGATTAATACTTAGTCCATGTAATAAAATTATATGGATTGTTTATATGCATATCTTTTTTTATCTGTGTATCCTGTTTCTTATGCATCAATATATTTATGTTTGATGGATTGCATATACTAAATACTCTAAACTAAAAGACATTCATCAGAAAGATCGATATTTCTCAATCGATCATGTCATTAAGAATTCGGTGACCTATTTATATCGTCTTCACTTTTTATCTTTTCTCTTCAATTTCCAGAGTACAACGTGAATCAGCTATAAAGCATTGTACATAGTATTTGCTCTTACAACCAATTGATATTTTCCATTTAAATAATTATTTCACCTCATTTCGGCCAGGGGACTCCGATGAACATGAACGTGCTCTATTCCCTGTTAACTTGAAATCAATATCAACAGCCGTTGTCCCCACCCTCCATTCGTCCTCTTCATCACGTTCATTTTGCGCAACAAACAGAATCGAGACCGCATTGATTGTAATCGAAAACGGATTGTATTCACGCGCGAATGTTGACTTGTTTTACTTTTGCTTTTTTCCCCCCTTTGTTTTATGTGTATTCCCTTTCCTATTCTCGCTTCTCATTTGTGCATTGCTGTCATTTCTATATTATTTCCGCTTCACCTTTAACGAAGATATCCATCCGGTTGCTCGTTATCGTAAAATATACATGGTTGCCAAACGCGCGTTCACCCGGTGACTAATGGAGCGTGCTGGTTCGCCACGACGCCACCTATATCCCGGTGTTCGTCTCGCCAATTATTGCCGACTACGTCATCATATTCCCGTTGGTTGGGTTGTGGCAATGCCTTAACGTATATAGAATAGTCAATTTATGCGGATCGTTATCACGCCTCGTCGATCACACGCGGCAAGGGAACTATGATTACTACGTTGACCTGACAAACATTCGGCCCCTTCATACACATTTCAAACCGTCAACTTAGGTAATAATATATATTTCGAAGGGGTGACATGGATATATGAATTTTTTGCATTTACTCACAGCTTTGGAATATTATTATTATCATTGGCGTTGCTGTTCTTGTTCTTGTTATTGTTGTTGAGGATGTTTGTTTTATTTAATTATGCCTTTTCTCTTTAGTTTTGCATGGCCGGCTTCTTTAATCATACTATTTTCTCATTTCTTTTTTTCCTCTCTTTTTACGTTGTGCTCAACTCTATATCTCAGGAGTACCCACTTTCGTCACTCGACTGTGGAAAATTGCAGACAACCCACAATAAGTACAATCGACCACTTACCCGGAAGATGACCACTAGTTTTACAGGCGCTGTCGCCAAGCCTGCTCTGCAATCAGTGCCTTTTCATTTACATATACATCAGCCAAATGTCAGTATTATTTCTTTTCGAAAAATATTACCGTCATCGAGAATAAAATACGAACTGTTCCTGTAGCGGACTAATATCTTATCTACTCAGTCAATCGACCAACATATTATCGTTAATATCATCATTTCTAGAATTTCATTCAAATGATGGAGACGTTTGTTCGCATTATAAAAATGAAACACAAAATTGTTACTGCTGACTTGTTTGCGGCGGGAAGAGAGAGTGAAGAAAACGGCGATATGTGGGATTCGTACCATAAAATCGTGTATGAAGTTAGGACGTTAGGTTTTTTTTACAATGAAAGCGGTCAAGTGAGGAGCACGATCCCACGATCTTTTAATCTGTGCGTTACACATAATTTCTCGGTTTTTTTATTTTTTATTTTTTCCGTGAGTATTGTATTCATTATCGTATATTCACCTTTTTCACTAGCAAACGTTTCTGTTCATGAAAATGAAACTTACACGTACCACTTTTAAGTTCGAAGAGTTTGCATTGCGAAGTGGAACTAACTTGAAAGCAAAACGGCGCAGCGGGCATTCACGATAAATCCTTAAATATCATACAGTTCTCGTACTCTAAATTCGTTCATTTTTCTTTATGTATCTGCAGATGTCATATAATATTTAGTGAACTGCTATGAAAAGTTACAATTTTTTTTTGTTATACACCCTCGTGCTTTTTTTGGACAGTATTAAAAAAAAGTGCTTGAAATTTATTTATTTTAAATCGTATAGATAACTATTCTTCATATATTTTGATCCTTCTGTCGAACATAGCTTTTGCTGCGAGATCATAAAATCTTCTACACCGTGAAAAATTTATGTCAAAGTCCACTCATAATTAGTGTTCAAATTTTTTTTTCACAAATTCAACCTGGAAATGATGTTGAAATAACACATTATTCATGTGACTCGATTCAACTCCGATGATATGTTAATAACACTTGCGAAAAATTGGAAAGTATATTGACTCAAAATGTTTATAGTCTGGAGACAAAAATTTGTTGTGAGATTCAACATGAAATATTCATTCAACACAAAATTATTTTTTTGCTCAAACAGAAACTTTCGTGTTGGAAATAGATATAAAATCTGGGTTAAGAACAGTTAACACAAATTTTGAGTGGACTTCTCCAAAAATTTTTTTACTGTGTATCTATTGTTCCCTGAAGAGTTATACCATTTTTTATTTGCAAAAATCACGTTTTAAAATTTCAGAAAAGATTCATATTAGAGTGTTCCCTGAGCATAAGTCCTCAAAATCATAACGAGTGAGAAGCATTTAATTTATGCTTTCAAGAAATTTTATAAACTATTATAACTGGTAAAATTTTTTCTGTTCATTTTTCACTTTCAAAACGAACAGTCAGCAATCAATATAAAAAAATTTCATATTTCCACAATAATATTAATGTTGTTCCCTATGAATGTTCACAATGCTGGCAGTACAGTAATTCTCACGAGAAACTTCTTTCGTATGACAGCGGTGCCATCTACAGTGTTAGGGCACGTATACAAACGAGATGAAACTAGTGTTGTACTGAAAGCCAGTTTTAGTAACTAGAAATCCTCTAGTGCTGTATAAGTGTATACCTATATCATACTATAATATGAGGTAGCACCATAGAATTTCTAATGCGCATGCGCCAAAACTGGCTTTCAGCACAACATGGGATAAAACAAGCGAAGTTGTGTATGGTATATGTAAAAAAAAATATAACGAATGACCACTTCATAAGTACCTAGTATGAATTCGCGTCAAGTACATTCGCCTCAAAGTGGAAAATTTCATCTACGGTGATGAAAATGATAAAAACAAATGTTATCAATCAGAATATTTCATGCAGTTTCTTTAAAGCATGAATTGAAAATCTATCACTATAGTATCTATTCAACTATAACTTCATATATTGTGTTTTTGATAATATTTTCCAATTTCTAGTCTCCTTCGAAGGATATTATGACGAAATACTATCTGTTTCATATAATGACAATGGGCATATACGTAGCATAAACACTATTTACAGCATAGCTGTTTTTGTTGAGATTATTTATACTGTGGGAAACTCTATCTTGAAAAAATTTCGAAAGGTTAAAAATTGGATTCTCTTAAAAATCCTGTGTTTAGGCTTCATATTGACTTCAAAATTTCTACCTCCGAATAATTCAGCGTAAATTTAAAATCGAAGTGATCATTTCACCCTGAATAGCAAAAGGAATTACGAATTTTTAGCGACATTTTTGGGTGGAAATTTCGAGTCGGATCATCTCTACTGTGACGATGATGCGAAAGAGATTAGAGGAAAAAAATATAAAACAATAATATTTCATTCGCCGGGACTTGGGATATCATTTTTCACTACCTCAGCTCGTCCGGCAATCCTATCGGACCTTCATATCGTGTAGTGCTGTTGGGGTTCCCTTTCCATTCAACGTTCCATCCCTCATTTTTTTTTCTTTTTTTAGTTCTCGCCTATACTTTATTTCATTCCATCCTCACGCCTGCTGTCATCCCAATACCACTAGCGAAAATGCATTGCATACTGTAAATTTCGGATGCAAATGAGACTCGCTGATATGCAGCGAAATATAAATCCAACAAAAATTGGAGGAATATTTATGTGTATTATCTGTTGAACTGTAAGAGCATTCTGGCTATGCTTTTAAAAGCATATTGTATGTGGCGAACGACCCTATATGATCATTACCATATTATATACATATCATACGCAAGTGAATAATCATAGATTATAATACAAATACTATACATTAAAATTAAAAAAAAATATAAGTTACAATAAAGTTTCGATTGGGTGTTTATCTTTTGCGTTCAGCCGGCTCCAGGGCTTAGCACAATTCGGACAAAGTTCATGATATATGAGAGAATAGGAGTAAGGGTATTTCAAGAGTAATACTCAGCTTCACAACCACATTTTCTGCTTCCAATCAAAGCTATTATGGAGCCTTCTGCTATTCTCATTCCAGTCGCCACTTTGTCTCAAACGTTACGCGAGGCAGAATAGAATTAGGATGGTGGTAGTGGTAATCGATGGTGGTAGATATGTTTAAGGAGAGAAATAGAACTCAACTTCAAGTTTGGCCTCAAGCCAGCGTATATTCATTCCAGAAACTAGCCCCAATTCAAGAGGCCAATTATTTAATCAATTTCACCCTCTTAACGGTCTTGACGACATTTAACTGCACGTTCACTCTACTCTTCTCTCTTAGTGATGAGACAGAAGTGCCGATGAATAGAGGAAAAGTGCAGCAAATGAGAGAGGGTGTAAAAAGAAAATTAAAGCACAGAAGAGAGATAGAGAGATCGATAACGGTAGGCAGGTAGGTAGATAGGGTGGGCGGCAAAAATAGAGAAAGAAAGAGAGAGAGAGAAAACATGGATCACAAGAAGCCGGATAGGAAAGAAAGAGAAAGAATGGCAACAAGAGAAAAAGACAATTGAAATCGCTTTTCCTTGTCTATTCCTCAGTTCACATCGTTGTCTCCGGTAAATTCTTGATAGCGCATCATTCTCTTCTCAGGCTCCAACAAATCGATTAGATTGCCAGTAATTTTTCTCACTTTCTTGTTCGCTCTTCTTTCTGTTTTCTATTAGTTTCATTCTGGTTTTTTATTCACTGATCGCCATCTCATGGCTAATGATTTTTTTGTAAAAACTAGGAAATTTTAATTTATTTTTTATACTTTACATGAATTCTGCAAAAAGTATCATCAGAGTAGTCTTTTTTCATGAATGACATAAATTTATCTATATAATCGAATTTATAACTATATATTTTTCTACTCTATTTTCGTCACGGCAACATGTCTGGTCAATTCTTCACCTCCTGTCATCAGTGACTTGAAAGGAAATAAATCCGTTGCATATATTGGAATTATTTGAACGCTTTCGAACTTCCTTCCATGTCATTTCCTCTCGTGTTCACCTTTCCATTGCAAGTTGTATATAAAACCTGATCAATCTACATGTGTATGCATTAGGATGTCCGTTATTTACCAAGTTGATTTTTTTTTCGCAACGCCCCCCTGATTATTAGTTCGTGGTCTAAAAAAAATATCAGATCAAAATCGGCTCTTAAAATTGATATTAAACCGTGCCCTTAAAACGATATATTTTCCCTTTAAACAACATGGGATTCTTCCACTTTTTACATTTATTTTTTTTCTCACGAATTCTCATAATGATAAATCCAATAATTCGTGAGAAGAAAAAATGTAAAAAAGGGAAGAATCCCATGTTATTTAAAAGGAAAATATATCGTCTTAAGGACACGGTTTAATATTAATTTTAAGAGCCGATTTTGATGAATTGATATTTTTTTTTAGATCATGAACTAATAATCTGGGTAGCGCTGCGAAAAAAAAAATCAACTTGGTAAATAACGGACACCCTAATATGCATACATATATCCGTAGATAAAGCATTTATTTGTTATGACTGTTCGTTGAGCACCATAGATTTTCCAAACATGATTAATCAACTGTATACATTCTTATCCATTTAAGTCCACTTAAAAAAGTGATAGATTCATCATGTGTACCTAGTGCATAGTCTATTTTTTTCGCTCCAATCGTTCTATAACTCGAAAATATACATTTCCAACTCTGTATGAATTTTGTGTATGAATACAAATGTTGAAAGTTGTATGGAGTTTTCACAAAGACGTAATTGATTGACGCAAGTTATTATTGACCAGTGTATTTGATGGATGTATCATTTAGACCATTAGATTACTAGGTATTATGAGGAATGGATGATACATCGATTCTTTAATGACCTATTCGTTGGAGATAAACGTCAAAAACAATGTTACGATATGTCTATACTCTCATCAGAAATTGTAGAATCATATAGGTAGCAAATGTAATCTTCCTGAATCATATCAAAATGACTTCATTAAAATCTACATGAGATTCATGATATATTACTTTAGAATACATTTTTAAATTGATGTAACATAGATATCACATGATTCGGACATGAATCAAATAATGTATTATTTTCCCATATGTGTATATTGTAGTTTTTCCGCATAGATATTCATGCAGAAAAATTATACAAATTCATAATAATTGATTAATTATATAATAGATCACGAAAAAATAAGAATGACACAGTAAATGTACTAGACAACTTTTGATATCTTATTTTTCCACATGATTTAGAACTCCGGCGAAAATGAAGTCAATTATATGATATGTTGTATAAACTATGTATATGCAAACAAGTATATGTATATACATGTATAACTGACTCGGCAATGAAACCAAGTGGGAGACTTATGGTACGACGCGGGAAGAACTCTCCAAGTCGAGATCACTAAATCAGTCTAGTGCCCCACAAGGAATCCTTCCCCTACCGTGTTATGGACGCTTAATCCCACTGACTCAACGTTAGGCGAGATTTTAAACAGAGATTGCACTGCGATTATATATATATCACTGATCTTGTTGCCGTCCTCTCTGATCCACGCTTGGAAATTAAGAATTATCTATTTCCATAATCTCTGAGAGAGGGTATTATATTCTATTCCCATTCTCATCCCCACAAATCTATATCAGTCTTCTCTTTGAAACCATAGCGAAGCCCTCGCATAAACGTATTTCAGATCATCAAGGAAATTCAAGAGTGTCAGGGTAATTGCAAGGGAGAGCTGGGGCAAGGGTGAATTGTTCTAGCTGATGTGGTTATAGAAGCTGCCAGAGAAATGAGAGAATGGGATGGCAGCTCCCAATATAACTCATCGATCTCCGCGATAAAATCGCGACTGTAGGTTCAAGATAGACCACGTTGACACTTTATATGTACGTGTATGACGCAAATATATATATGTATATATGGCAGTGTATTTGTAGATGTTTGTGGAGGCATGTAATCGGTGCATCAATATACGTTATGAAAACATATTTGAGGGAAAGCTGCATACAATATTTATAATTGAATGATTTATATTTTAGCTGATAATAATGATTGAAAATAACTGATTCTTGAAATCATTACAAATTATTACCACCTTCTCCTTTAATCACTGTTTAGATGAGATGAATTGCAATACATATTATACTCTTTCGTTATGTATTTTCCTCTCTTTCACTATGCCTATACTCATTTATCCCCTCATTATATCTTCCTTCTATTCTTTTCTTCATTGAGCGATAAACATTGTGTTCGTTTTCGTGATAATAAGAATAATTTTCATAACGATTCATAAAAAGTTGAAGTACGTTAAAATCAATAATAAAAAACTGTCGGCTAGTTTCTAACTTTCCTGTGCATTTTATCACGATAGCAAATCATATCAATTGTTTGTAAAGTATGGAAAAACAATTATAGTCATTTGTTATATTACTACGGTCAGAGACAAACGAACTAGAAATGAGATCAAAGTTTGGACGCGTATCCCCTACTTCCAATTTTTAATATTTGTATATATACAAATTTTTCGTCCTCTCCATTGATTCTAAGATTTGGCGGCCAGTATTTTTTCATTATATATTCATGTACAAGCCATCGAAAACGCATATAGATACGATATTCGGACCAACTAGAAGTCAAATTAAATTTATCAAAGGTTTATGAGTTGTTGCCTCGTGAAGATTATCTACATATGAACAGACTCAGTGTATCTTTTGAACGTGTTGAAAAATCCATTGGCGTCCATGAAATTTCTTATTGTTCATCTATGTATATGTTGCCTTCAACTTATCCAAGATGGCACCTGAATTTCTAGGATAATTGTTTCCTGTTACTAACTTTTGATCATTTGTCACAAAAAACGAAAAGATATTTCTCAAAAAATACATTGAGAATTTGGAAGATTTCAATACTTTTGTCCTCACTTTGTGACAAAAAGTAAAATGCGACCGAAGAGTGCAAATATGATAAAGCTGCTGGAAAAAATAAAATGAGCGATGGTAATCATGACATGAAGTAAATTGATGAATCTGCTTTGAACACCAAAAATAAATAGAGTGGAGAGTAATTTGAAAATAAACCTGAAGCTCTATTTCTCATTGTGCCCTTCAGGTAAATCGCTCATCCCCTCTGTGTTACCCAACATAATGAAAACGTAAAAAATCGTTAATGGAAAATTTTCATCGCACCTAAACGAAACGCTCTGAATTGTCTACTCTCTTGAACTTTCGTGGCTCCACTCCATATCTTATTTCTTCCCTCGTTCATTGCCTTCTGACAGAAGAAATATACCATTCAGAAATTATGTGTACCCTTCAGGTTCGTGGACTGTTTGTTTTTTATCTGGAGGTCTCTCGTCACTCTTTCACATATGGTGAATCTAACTGAGTACAAGAAACTTAGTCCAGTTTATATAATACATAATTCATATCAAATCAAAGAAACATATTTATGTTTCCTACATTCTGAACCTACAATTGCATAGTCATTTGTTTAACTTTCTCTTTAACTCAAAAATATTTTAATCTTTCTTCATGGAATAATTTATCGTACGTATAATTTTTACGTGCGGCTAAACATCTTTACCGTCAATAGATTTTGAAAATTATTTTGAAGCATTTAGTCAGGTTCTTATTGTACAGTACGCGTCTCTACTAGACGCTGCACTCGACCCAATTTACAATGGAAAGTTTCAAGTGTTAAGTTCTGTACTTATATCGTTGATAATCATTTGGTAAAATAGATCTGCAAACGCTCATATAATTTAATGATTCCCTCTCAATCGGATACAGAGAAAAATTGATTAAACTACTATTAACATTGAACCACGTCTCTAGCCCCGTTTTTGTCAAGAAAACTTTTTTAAGTGCACCAAGCACACTTTTTCCTAGGTAGTGAACGAGACTGAGCCGTTATGCTCGACTATATAACATTCATTCGGATAAACTCGGCTTGAGTCGACTTCAACTAAATGGAAGAGAGATATAGTGATTAGATCCCTGCTTGAGCTGAGATTGTTGAGTAACCGTTACACCAAAACGTATGATGCATCAATAATAGACTATTACTAATACTCACTGTCCAAAAAAAGACGGTACGCATGCATCAAGCCAATAATTCCATTTTATTTGAAAAAATTACTGACAATAATTGATTAATATGTTTGTTTGCGTATATGATTTATTAGTATACGCATGAGCTGTTCATATATTAATTTGACAGAATTCGTTGCGTACATATATAAGATATAGCTTAAAAACAATTTTCAATTTTATATTGTGAGTGTATATTCCTATAGTTATTGTTGCATCTCATGGTGTTCCAACATTTCTCAAGTAATATAGAACATTATTCGATATTTTCCATGAGTATGGGAAAACACATTCTCAGCAGTTGTTATACGTTGCGTTTTCAATCATAGCATTCATTGAAGGAATTTACATTATAATTAAAAATAAAAATCCTACATTTTTCTACTGCTGGAAAGAATTTACATCTATCGTTGATGGATAGTTGCATAATTTTTTATCCGAAGCAGCGTCGCAAAGGAGTTGGAACATTTATTGAAGGACGTTATTACATGCATACAATATATTTATAAAATCAATTCAAAGGGTTATCACTCAATACACTCCAAACCCTCAATGATATTTCAACAAAGTTAATTTTCAATAGAAAAAGAACATCAATATATTTATTAAATTGTCAAAGTTTACGTTCACATGCTTTGAACTTTGATAATAGTGTTATTTAAGATTTAAATATATTGCCTTCAGCGGAAACTTGAATCAATAACGTAGAAGACATCAATGTTCAAATGGATGTGTCATTTTCTAATTCACAATCATATGAATTTAATAAATCACCAATTGGAGAAATTTGTATAGTATAATGTAGAACAGAAAATAACAGTGACTAATATAACATAACCTTTGGATGACACTCAATCACCATGTAAAAGCATTGATTCAAATCATTTATTTTGAAGACTTCATGAGTAAGCGCGCGCGTATGTAGGGGGGGGGGGAATCAAATTGACCCCGATTACACTTCACGTATTCATATGAGAAAATAAAGGTACGACTTGATTATATACATTCCAACGCACGCTGAACGAGAATGAGAAATTCGTGTTCTGTGATTGGTCGATTTACGAACCTCCCTCTGACATCACGATATTTTTTACTGAAGATAAGACATAACCTCAGTTTTTCTGTAAGCAGAAAAATGGCCATATTATCATCACAAATGACACTGAAAAAGTTGCCATTTTCGTGCAAGTATTCTGAAGAATATTGTATGCATTTCGGAAGATATGTATTTTGTCTCGTGTGTGTGCAAACTTCGCACTCACCGGAAAACACCACCATTCCTTCCTCATTGTTTAATATACTATTAATAGCAGTACTGATCGACTACTAGAACATGATCAGGTACCGGGACTTCTACTTATATATTTAAATTTTGAAATTATATTCTTAATTTTCTTTCGAGACCAGAATTATACGCATCATTCTTTCCTTATACATATACTTGTCCATTACTTCACACATTACTGTCTCACTTGCTATAAAACAACAAATTAACAGGATTGTTTCATGGGTTTCGTCAGACTTAAGCGTCGCCCCAACGCAATAAGGCTATTGTTACACTGAGAGAATTTTCGTGTAAATATTACCCTATAACCCATAGTAACCGTGGGACATAACAATATTTAATGGATAATTACACATTTGAAGTTATTTTTAAATATGAATTGAAGTAAATATCACGGGAATTAAGAATATATTTTACTCCGCTACAGGGTAATTTTTTTATGAAATAATGTTATGTCCCATGCTTACATGGGTTACGGGGTAATATTTACTCGAAAATTCTGTCAGTGTACGTTGACACATCTGAACATTTGTAAATTATTGTTTTTATTCATTTTTTTTTTCATGACGTGAATTCATATGTGTAAATATACATATTCCCATGATGTACGTGAATATATATATATTCATCATACGTCATTATCACGAATTGAAGGCATGACATAATTTTTTGGAAATAAATATGATTGCAGACAGTTCCAAACAATTAAAATTCCATACTTTCATAACTTATTACGGAACTTGGATAAATTATAAATTCAAACAGATATATCTCATGAGTGTAATCGCTGGAGCAAACAAATATCGTACGATCTAAAATATCTTGACAGGATGAGCCGGAACTGATGCCACCTGCTTACCATCGTGACATAGCTCGTTCACTTGAGGATAAATAGGAAGTACATGGACACTGAAGTTGCTAGCACAGTTGGATTCCTCCATTTCTGAGATGGACTCAGTAGCTCGGTTATAATACCAGCAAAATGTGTTTGAATTGTTTTCTTGAATTCCATAATTCTTCGTTCTCATTATATTCCCATTTTTTGTTGTTTTGTGTTCTTTCTTTGCCACTATTCGGATATTCTAGAAAATTTCGGCTGTTGGAAATATGTTTCAATAAGAAGCTTTTAGTACACTTTTAACTTCTCTTCCGCAGTAATATAATAAAGTAGTAAATTTTGTGTTAATTTTGACACTCAAGTTCATCAACGTTTTAGATTTCTTTAATGCCTAAATAATTTTGTGAAAGAACAGCACTAGCTTCATAGATTCTTGGTATCGATATCAATAATAAAAAAGGTGACCTTGACACATTTCGTTTTTTTCCATCTTACTGATAATTAAGAACAACGCGTTGACCGTTCGTCTAGAAGAATGAACGGATGAATGTTTTCAATATAAGTTGCGTGATTTCGAGAGTGGTTAGACTGAAAATTTTGAACATTTAGACGCCGAAAATCTTATTGACATTATAAAATAAACTTGAATGTGATGAAGAAGTCTTCATCACATTCTCATTTCTCTTCTGATTCAGCTTAAAACTAAGTTTCAAAGTATTCCTGTATATTTATTCTTGTGTATACTTATAAGATTTAATCACGAATGAGAGGTCCAGGTCGTGTCTTCGATGCTTCGAAATTGGCCCATAGCTAACTTTTACATCTGAATATAATATTTTTCTGGTAGTAATATTCATCAGAATTTATCACATACCTTTTTTTACTTTTCACTACGTAAGAATGTAAAATATTTGTTCGACACGAATTCTAACGATCCGATTCGTCAACGATTTGATGTCTCTGATATCTGGGCCGTTCTGAGAGGGACCCAAATTACCCCAATAAATGCATCGCATCGGTCAGTATAATAAATAAAAGTGGCTTTGACATTTTTCGCCATTCTGTTCTTACCATCCTGGTAGCAAAAGTTAAGTGTCTCCGTCCATCTATTTGCGTGAATGGAATGTTCAACATAATAAGTGTAATATCAAAATTACAGCACCGAAGAATTCAAAAATCGGTATGAAGAATGTCAAAAAAAAAAACGGTAATTCGTTTTGTTACATCCAGATCAGCCAAAAAAATTAATTTTGCAATTCTCTGAATATGTTCCGGTATATATTTTCTGTATATAACATTATTGTTAATAGATGAGCTGCGTAATCTCGTTTAATTCGAAATATTTTTTCATAAATTTGCTAAGTTTTCATGAAGCAAGAAACAGATGCGTCCCATCTATATTCAAAGTGACTAGTTTAGGATGACTGAGTTAATCATTTTCCAATAACGTTCGGGCTATAACCGCAATGAAAACGGTCATGAATGAAAATCCGTACCCCAATCGCATAATAAATGAAATGAAATAATGAAATAAAGTAGAAATGTCATAATTTTCGTGATGGAATAATTAAGTCATTTTCGTCGTCCTTAAGTCATTTTTTTATGCACATAGACTATGTATGAGTGCACTTCGTTGGAAAAGCATCTTTGTTCAAAAATGCACTGCTGTCTTTGCTCACGAACGTTCAGTTCACGATATACATATATTTCTATCCAACACTTGGATAACTACTCAATATTGTCATGATTTTAATATGCATATAATGTCATGTGCATTTATCTTTTGATGGAAAATCAAACAAATTAAACTTTTATATACATATTAATAGAATCAATGAAAAATATAATAATGATTTTGACTGCGCTACTATGAAAAAGTATCTATTATCCATGTTTGATATAACCTGCCCAATATTTTTGTATTGTATTTTAACTTGTAAGCCGTCAACAACGCATAATGATACGATTGTTGGACAAATCGAATTTAAAAAAGTTAATAACCCTCCTACGAAAACTATCGACGTACATACGTTCAATATGTTCTCACCGTTAATTCTTGACCTAATTACCTGACTAATGTTATATGACAATACGACCTACAAACATGTTGATATTATCTTTCGAGCAAATTTAAAAATACTATGAAATCTACAAGGAGAATTTTCATTCCTTAAATCATTAAAAATGCACAGACGTCGATTCGTTCAAAAATCGTATTTTCATGTGTTTTTAAAGGTTTATACGAAAAATTACTTGAATAAATTTCTTCTTAATTCATGCAGGAAAGTAAATAATCCAAGTAAATTCAAAAATATAAGCAGCGATGAAATATCGAAAAATCTTGTGTAAATACGAGCATGAGATGGAGGAGGATGCTCCTCCAAACTTTGAGTCCCCTTCAAGTTTGTACAGCTGTCCAATGATATTTTTGCATTCAAATTGTATAGTTCACATCATAATATTATTTTCAATTGCATTGCAGTACAATCGCGAGAACTTAGATCCCGTTACTCATTTTTTTTTATATATCATGTATGCATTCACACTAGTTTATATAATTGATACATCAGCCCTTATATGTTCACTCGAAGTGATTTTTATTCTTTTGAAAACTGACTGCCAGTGCAAGCTAATTTCAGCTAACCACTACAAAAAAGTGTATACATTTCAGTTTTGATTAGTAAATTTTGGACATCAGACTCAATAATTGATTCTTTAATTGATTCAATTAAAATAAAGATTATAGTAAGCTTTTATGTAAACTTTCATTTGGATGTTATTTTAAAACTTTCTGTACATTGTGTTCCATTTAGATTTTCAGTTTCATCGATAAAAATTGTTATTGAGCGGAAAACTAGATACAAAAGTATCTTGGTCTAACACGTTTATAGGACGAATACTAAGTGATTGTGATAAAATGCAACTCCATTTGAAATGACATACATAGTAATAACTTGCACGGAATTAACAAATTTTATAAAAACAAGTTTTTCATGTTTCGCGTTTGTATTTTGAGTAACTAATGAGTATATAATATTATATTTTTAAAAACTATATGACATACAAATTCGCAATTAATAATATTTGATCGTCAGAGACCAAGAAAGTGATAGATATATACGATCTGTGAGACTTAAGAATATTTTTCCAGGAAACATCAGTGATTCAATGTTCATCACGTACATGACAAGTAAGTGCTAACAAATGCAAAGAATGAAATGATTCTACAAAATCAAAGTGTATAATTGATAGATATTGAAGTCGATAATATTCATGTCTGTTGTTTATGTACACTATATAATGCATTATTCTGTGATAATTCTGCTAGAATGGACCGGGTGCAAACACCATATAAGAATAATAACCATTTCTGCAAACCCTTAGGCACATAACAACTCTAAGCAGTCTATTTGGGTGGACACAAAGCTCAATTTCGCACTCCTACCTAAGGTTCCACGAGTGCTACTCATCTGAATTCCAAATATTGTAACTTGCATTTTCGGTTTTGTTCTTGCTATCACCTTTATCAACGAGTACTTCAGCATATAGTTTGAAATTCAAATTTGTATACCTACAACTACGAATTCTCGAATGTTTATCATGTGTTATATCGCGCGATTCTTTCCAGTTTTTATATCACTGAATGACCTATATTTGTTTCTCCTTTTTTTTTTTGTATATTCGCAGTCTCAGGCCAAGTTCGAATATATTTTTTTTCTTGTCTTTTAGCTCTGTTTTTTCCCTTCAATAAAAGCTTTCAGATCGCTTTTGATTCCTTTTTCCTCGAATAAATGAAAATAGTTGGTATAAGAATAACAAGAAGACG
Organism: Microctonus aethiopoides; assembly: GCA_030347275.1. Classification (NCBI taxonomy): domain Eukaryota; kingdom Metazoa; phylum Arthropoda; class Insecta; order Hymenoptera; family Braconidae; genus Microctonus; species Microctonus aethiopoides. Next base: position 532,604 of record JAQQBS010000004.1, read on the forward strand.
AGAATATAATAAAAATGGGATGAAATACAAAGTGCGTTGGAGCAAAGGAGCAAAATCAAAGGGGAAAAACCCAAGTACCAACACAATCAAGACTCAGCACTCGAAAACTCGACCTCAAACGTTGTATTTCAAAGAAATGCAGACGTCGGAGTATAGAGCTTTACTACTGTTACGCTCCCCTTACCTTGCATTCTCGGATATTTTGCTTCCTTTTTATTATTCGATATGAGGTAAAGGTTAAATTACAAAAATTTATGCGGGCTTTTATATTCTCACCCGTCCTCTGCTGTCTCCCGTTCTATTGCATGACGTATATGCTATTTAATTTTATGTAATGAATTTTTTTTATATAGCTGTATCTCTCTAAAGTAAGAATAAGGTATTCTGTACAAAAATAATATTATATACTATGACCGGAGTAATTATATTAGTCAATAGATATTACACTATAGATTATAAGTTATAGTGTATTCCTGGTACATAGCTTAGTAAATATTAAGCTTACCAGGCATTTTATCAAAAGTTCTGAAAGATTATCATTTTATTTAGGACATTTATCACACGTAGAAATTCATAATATTATATGTCAATTTAAGATTCTTAGCTGGTGTTGTGCTATTGAGCTGTGCAGAAAACTCCGTTTCATATTTTGAGAGTGATGATAGCGATAAGAAAAAACTGATATCTATCTAAGGATTGTCACACATTAGGAGTGACACTTCATCAGTTCATTCAAATTACTTCACTCCAATAATTTTACAGTTTCAATTTCATATAAAACTAAAATATCATTGGAGGAGGTGGGAAGAAATAGAGATAGAGAGATGTCATAAACTGTAAAAAGCTTTTATTGAATACATCAAAAATGACTTATTTACGGTATGAAAATATTTTTCTTTTCTAATAACATTACGCCATCTATAAACGAAATAAGTAATTCATGATAGGAATAGTACATCAATAGTTGATATTATCAAATGGAGCTTGTCCTATGCCGAATTCATATTGAAATCCCTAATCAAAATCATTGGTATTTTGTCATAATCTAGTTCAACAGGTATCACACCGTGAGCAGGTAAATTTTAGTTAATTTTAACAAATGAACCAGATAATTTTATTTATGGACTGATTTGAAGAAACATAGATAGGCACCATCCACATTATTTTTTCATGTTATAAGGTAGGCTCGCAGGCACATGAATGATGAAGCATAGACAGAGGTGAGCATCACAATATATATGTGTACATTTACAACCTTATACTCTCTTCTGCCTACGTGTCATATTATATATGTGTAGGTATATGATTTTTTTACGCATAAGGAAAATATAAGGCGCACAATATAAAGTTTCTCCTTTTAAGGTTGACTCTGTACATACCTATCTCGCACTCGTTCTATAAATAGGAGAAAGAGGGGATATCTATCCAGTGTGAAGTTATGTAGAGGGGTGAACAGCATACAGCAAATGCTCAATCTCTTTCTTTTTTGTTTCACCCATGATTGTATAACGCAGAAGAGATGATGCGTAAAAAATAAGATACATGGCTTTTCGAACTTACCCGCATCTAAGAAGTTTCAATGCAAAAACGATAACAATAACTATGAGAGAATATATTGACTTGACAAAAAAGAGAGAAAATGGAATCAGGTAATCAAATTTGAGTCTTTTAGTCCATTCAAAATAGACACACAAAAAATAGTAAATCCGCACGGAAAATTGGTATAGGTCTTGATTATCTTATTACAAATGAAATATCAAACGTTTCACTTTCTTTTTGCTATATATGGAGGTTCAAAAACAATTGATTGTATAGACAAGTATGGATTATTTTAGTTTTGCAAAAAAATACACGGGACAATAAAATAGTACAATTATCTGATTCTCCTTCAACATCTAATTCTGCTTATCAACCCATATCGTGTATACTAGCATGTTCAAGTATGACTAGATAATCAAATAGACCCAGAAGAATGGGGTTGAAAATTAATAGATAACAGTTTCGTGTCAATTCAAACTTCACTTCCATCCACGCCAGAAGAACTTCTTAACACTATTTTTCACAATTGCAAGAAGAGTTGTAGTAAAAATGATGACTGTAAGAAAGTCGAATCATTTTGTTCAGCAGAGTACCAATTACGCCAAGTGCACTACCTCATAGGTGGTGCGGAAATGTGTGCATATGATATGTAGAATACGACTTCGCCAAGTTTTAGAACCCGTTATATCTCAGGAATGGTGATTCATTGGAAAAAACGTATAGAAATAATTTTTGCATAAAATTGCATGATCTCCTATTTTTCCCTGACCTATTCAAACGATAACACTCGCTGTTTACGAGAAAAATGCGAAAAACCGATATTTGTGACCTCTGACTTTGAATAAATTTTTCTGTACATGTAGGATTTGTGGGGACTTTTGATATATCTTTTTTAATAGTGAATTCAAGATCTACACCAATTTCCAGCTCCATGCAAATTTTCACAAACTTCAATGTCTGTATATTCGAACTTTGATTTGAGCGCCGTCCACATCGTTTTTGTACTAAAACATCAAGCTTCGCTTCATTCGGATTTCGAAGAAATGTGTACTTAAGAATTATTATCTGATATCGGTTATTTCATGTAAGATAAAAAAAGAAAAATTCAGAAGCAATGCATCTATTTCGATCGACTAATACGGTTCATATGTAACAATAAATACGTTCTATAAAAGTCGACCATATAATTTTCAAATAGCGTGTATTAGAGTAAGAAAAAAAAGCATAATAAGATTAAAACTATTTGCAAAATAATAAAGAATATCAGGGATGAAAAAAAATCGTGTGAAATCAAGAACGCTCAACTAAAGCTTCCATAATCTGTAAATATATATGTATGTATATATCGAGTGTGCCGCATCGACATACATATTCACATTAATATTCAAATTGAATCGTACGCGTTACCCGAAACGTTGGTTCAAAATCATTCAGGAGCTCAGCTCAAACTGCTTTCTGCCTATGACTCTTTAGTAAACTCCACCCTTCCCTCCACTCTTTTGCATTCGGATTCGTTGTCTGGGAACCGACTAATGGAAATTTTCGAACGCGAAGTTGTGGTCAATCATAACTGATTTGCATATGTATCGAAATAGTTCAGGCTGTTATCGAGATATATCTACATTGTCATGTATATATTTTCCCAGTAAAAACATATATATGTTATCAAGCAAAGCATCGTATCAGGCAACTATACCTAAGCTTGAACTCCGTATCATACTATCTTTTTTTATTAGAATTCGGAGCTAAACCTATTATTTCATCGACGTATAATTTCGCATTATATTCTAAGTTTTTCTAGACATGTATTAGTGTTAGCTTATTTAAACTAAAATGCGATATTACCACAATATTAATGCTCCTCAGTGCAGGATATTTGTGTGCACGTATACATCCACCAACATTTGGCTAATATTCGTCAACACCGTACTGTAATTGGTTCTACTATACTGCCAGAAAAAATTTATTATGCTCCTTTTGAATAATATTTTCAACATTTTTCGTATGAGGAAAAAATTTATTCGCCATAAGTTAACATTTTATTTTGCATCAATGATAATTTCGTTCGAGTTATAAAAATTTAACTATTTTCTCTATACAGATCATTTGTTCTGATTTGCATGTTCATAAGCAAGCGTACTTCTATAATTAACCCTACCAAAAATGTTAAAAGTTAATCTGACTTGTCTGATCATATTTTGTTTGAAGCCCACTCGAAATTTGTGTCATCTGCTCTTAACGTAAATTTCGTATCAATTTTCAACATGAGTATTCGTGTTGAAGCAGAAAAATAATTTTGCGTAAAAAGAATAATATTATATTTCATGTCGAACTTCATAATGAATTTTTGTCTCTCAGACCATATACATTCGGAGTCAACATATTTTTAATTTTTTGGTAAGTGTTTAACACACAATCGGAGTTGAATCGAGTCACATGAACAATATATTGTTTCAACATCATTTTCAGATTGTATTCGTGTCAAAACAATTTTAACACAACTTTCAAATGGACTTTTATAAGAATTTTTCTGTGGTGTAGAATCTTTTTCTGGTATTCTTTTATTAGATATGCCGTATTTATACTATATCAGGAGCGTATGTGACAGCAGGCAAATCTGACAAAACTTTCACTCGGGATGCACTCGAATAGTTGATAATATATTGTGCAACAAGACAAGAATGTCGGTGTCACCAGACAAGTGTGAAGTTTGTCGCCCCGAGCGTAGCGAACGTGGCAATCACAATGTTCGAAAAACACACATTCCTCCCGTGTTGCACACAATATTTCTCTCGATACGTGCACGAAAATGCCGATTTTTCTCATGTCATTTGCGATGGTAATTTGACTTTTTTCCATACCGACAGAACAACTGAAATGACGTTATATTTCATCTCCGCCAAAACATAACATGACGCCAGAGGAAGATTATGAAATTGACCAATCAAAGAACTACACGAATTTTTCATTTTTGTTCATTCGTTTTTTCCGTATTTTGTTTCAAACCAATAAGAAGCCATATCCTGTTTTTCTGCTGACAGAATAATGGCCATATCATCACTGCAAATATGATGCTCAGTAAATTGCCAGTTTTGTTCAACTATTAAAAACAATGTCGTGTTGACACGGGAGGGAAGTGTATTTTTCGGCGACTTTGATTTTTGCCGTGGCTTCGCTCCGGGCGGCAAACTCGTTGCAAAAAACCGATATACCCCCTTATTGCGCAATATACTATAACATCTCATCAAAAGTGAATATGGATTAGACACATATTACGGTTGATTTCCATCCATCATATGTACTGCATTTTCGTCGATTGTTTTGTTTTTGAATGCTGTTTTTCTTAAAATAATTTAAGATTTTTTTCGTTTTTAAACCAGTTTCATGAATTTCAAAAAATATTATCTCATAAATACGTTACTATTTTCAAATAAATAAAAAGAAAAATATTAATAGCTAATTCAATATATTCAACCGTGCCTTGTATGCCCACTTTCAAACTTCTTGAATTATATATGTTTTCGATAATTTAATCGACATGTATTCGAATAATAAATATTTCTCCTCATGAAATTGGTAACGTTGCACATTCGTAATATATTAATAATATAATGTAAACACACATTAAAAATAAATTAGTAAATATATGAATTACAATAACAATTTCATTCACGACAAAAGCATATTCACACATAAACCCTTTTTGATATACGTGACTATAACTATAAATAAGCTATCAATAACTTTGATACACGACATAACTAGTTTAACTGATGTTTAGATATGTTTCACACAAAGTGGATACATATGCGCATATGGGGAAAACTAAATATATGGATGCAGGATTATGTAACGTGTCCTATAATCATGCACATTATGTATTCGGCTCCTATTTTATTTGTCCATTCAAGAGACTTATAACCTTTGTATTATAATTCAATAACTGCACCCGTTCCTAGTCTAGCAGATTTACACATTGGAGGATTGTTACGAAAAATATTCAGAGGAAATAATTATCCATTCTATCAGATAGCCGGTCTATCATATTTTAATTAATCAACAAAGTATTTAATAAGCGTAACAATATACTAATAATTAATAGGACAATTTTTTTATATTTCCATGCACAGATCCACCGAAGATACTGACGAGACCGCGTTCGCAGCACGTGAAAGCTGGTGGAATTGCGAGTTTTTATTGCAGTGCCCATGGAGCTCCGCCACCTCAAATACACTGGCGCAAGAACGGCAAAAAAGTTTCCAGTAAGTTTTCGCTTTTTTCTCTCTCCCCCATCGCTTTCTCCTTTTTGCTCCATACCATCGTCGACTGATCTTATTGTCCCCTCAGCTTTTTCCTTTACATTCGCTCTGCTTTACTCAAACGGAGACGTCCTTCACTAACGCTCACTACTTATCCAACCAACGTTTGCCTTTCGAAACTCTATCTCAACCCTTCGCTTCTTTCTCACGAGGTCTGACGAGCAAAGGAGAATCAGGAAGGATATACCCTACCTTGATTTTCTCTTCTACTTGTCTTGTAGCTACGAAACTCTCACAGTCCCTTTGTAACTTTCTGTCCATGCAATATACAGATCTAAAAAATAGATTATACCTTATTGAATTTAAATTGTTTCGTTTATTTATACATTTTCATCCTCATATAAAACAGGTACGGCTACTCGATATAATACAAAAACGTATGCTAATGGTGCTCTGCTGAGAATCGACCCAGTACGCCCACAAAGAGATGATGCCATGTGGGAATGTGTCGCTGAAAACGGAGTTGGCGATGCAGTTACGGCAGACGCTAAACTCACTGTTCATGAACGTAAGTACAACTAATTTCTGGCTCATTGAATATATTTTTACTGCATCATTATTTTCTTCTAATTACACAAAAATATTGGTAATTGCCTGAAAGCTTCTGATATTGGTTATCACTTCCAATTGAAATGATTATTTCTTGTTCTGGCCAAGTTAATTACCCAGTTTATTTCGAGTTTTCCATTGGTTTCAATTTTTCATGAAGAAGTGAAAATGCGCGGCATACAGAAAAAATTACAGGCACTATATATAGGATAAATTACATTCAAACTGAGAGATGAATTGATTTCAAATTTAAACAATTTGGCAACGATGTAACCAGATTATTACGGAACATATAAATTATGAACCGTAAATTGTATATGTAAATTATATGAACTGTGAGAGCATTATTATTTTCATCGACGAAATAGACAATTCTCTACATAAACTCTATCCTCCGTGAATGTTGCTTTTGTATCGGAAATGTTTAACTGCTATAGTTCAATTATTAATTCTCAGTCACGTATATACTCTCTTTTATGTACAATTACTTAGTATGCTTTGGATTAATACAAACTATATAGATATTGGTCAACTTTCTGTTTAAATAGCCCATATGGGCATTAAAAAATATAACCTCCCTAGATGGTGTACAAATAATTTTGTAGCTATTTTTCTCAGAAAAATTATTAAATATTGATGATATGTCTCAAAATTTAAAAAAAATATGAACAAACACTTTTTAGAAAGCTTGTGCACGCAACGAATACAAGCAATATACAACAGATGATAATGTGAAGCTACATATGATGATTGAGAACAACTTAGTGTGGTGTTTTGTTGAATATACATCATTCACCATATTTTTCACCATATTATTGTCTAATAGGAAAAAGTCGATGCGAGAATAAGAAAAAACTTTTTTTTTAAATTTCTGGTTATTATATCAAAAATGGGAAATCCGATAACATATACAGATACGCAGTCTGGGAAAAATCTTCCTATTAGTTCTATCAGAAAATTAGATATGAACTCGTTTGTAGTAACCTGTATCTTTTGAGCTTCAGAGGGTAGAAAAAATCAATACAGTCACTTTCTCCTTTCTGTTTAGTAAAGAGTAGTGGTATAATTATATTTGTGACTAAGATTTATCGGCTGAACTAAAATAAATATCATCAATTTTCGCATGTATTATATGCGATCCTAATACGATTATTATTATTATTTATATTATTATCAATTTTTTGGAAATCACTTCATTCTGTTTACATGGATCATAAAAAATGTTGCATAAATTTTTTCTGCCATAGCTTCTAAATGCGAACAGCGTCTAAAAAATAAATGAAAGTTTATTAGTTCGAATAAATCGGTTATATTTCCTTTCATCAAGAATGTCGATAACAACTCATGCCAAGTATAGGGATCTCTCATGCACAACGAATCGATATTATATGACACTATCTGGCAGATTCTAAGTTAATGAGGTAATGAAAAATCAAACGCTAATAAATTTGAAACCACTGCCTATAAATAATAACTAAAATCAAAGCCTTTATTTGGATCAATAATCTTATCACTATTGGATGCAAAATTAAATTAAATCATCAAGTATTTACAGCAAGAATTGCATATATCATTTATTACTGATGTGTCAATATATAATACGAATATACCATGTCGAGTAATAAAATCTTACACGAGACTTGAACCCGTGAACGCATGCGAAGCTTGCGAGCAATATACTCGTACCATTACGCCACCGGAACTGCAATAAATAATATTCAAATATAATATTAAAGCACCGCACCGATTCGTATATATGGGGCTACTGCTTCAATATAGTTTTAATACTATTCAAATATTACTTGAATATTGTTACGATGCAACTTATTTTTATAATTTGACACAAAAAATTTGTGGAACAAAATTTTTCATTTACTACGGTCACTTCATAATGGGGCCCGTAACCATTTTAAGCTCGGAGGTAACTACAAGTGTGCTTCAATTTATCTATTTTTCTGTCATTGATCAGCGATAGTCATCATACGCATTCAGAAAAGAAGAAAACAAAAATAATATATCTGTCGCTCTATTACTGCCGAATAGCTGAGCTCACAGAGACGTCCTACAAGTTACGAGAGTAAATTTCCGACTTTCCTTCATTTTTGTGGTTGGTGGCCCAAATCTGGCTCACACATTCCAATGCATCACTAAACGTCAACTCACACTTGCACAAGTTACATGGAGTAGACTTTACGGATGAATGTCGTGTGCTCCGGTTATGCAACTCGTTACTTATGTCTCTTTTATGTACTACTGTCTTAATGTCTTACTAAGTCGTCATCTTGAGGAAATAAAGAAACACTCATGCTGAGTGAGTACTGCTAGCGAGAGAAACAGCAAAATTTTAACTTTAAGTGGAGATAGTCGTATATATATTGTAATGAGGTGGCTTGCCACTCATTACTTGTATTTGCGCCCGAGCGTATGTTTTGTATTTATGCGGGAAATTGTAT
>JAQQBS010000004.1:541563-557316 GCA_030347275.1 Microctonus aethiopoides
ATTAGGAAGTTTAGTGCAACATTGATCCAGCGCACTGTAACAGAGTCACAGCAACGCGTGACTGGGTCTGCTAGTATCCTTATAAGAATCAAATATGATTAAAGTTCACTTCAAATCACAAAGGCAAAAAATTTAGTAACTGAAGAATGATGTTACGCACCTATTATTATTCAATACTCGTTGCCATGCGAGAAACCGATGGCGAGGAGCAGCTGATTATTTGTCATCTTGGTCGAAAACATCCGAAAAGCACTCGACTTCTAACTAACTGTTATAACATAAACATGCTAGTAGGATCTATATCCCACATTGAAGGAGGAATATTCAGCATTGTATGTTAATAGAAGTATGTTGCGAAAACGATCATGTAATGAACAAGTACAAATTTAGCGTATTTCGAGTGTTAATTGACTTTTTTCATGTATTGCCCCGCAGCGAAGTAAAATTTATTCTCAATGCGTGTAATGTTCACAGCAGTAGTCATTTGTTTAACACATGCTGAAAAATTACTTAGGATGTGCAATATTTAATAAAAGATTGGTTTGTCCCAGACTTTATATAGTTTACACGGTAATATTTGGTATTTAATTCTCTCCGTCTAGATATCTATTGGGAACTTGGAACGGTATTGAATGATTAATCACGTAACTCGGGTCTGAAGCTAATCCATGAAAGTTCAACCTGCTCTCATATACATTCGTGTTTCTCTATCTCACTTGACATGCTGTTGTCTCACTAATTCGTCCATTTTTACGGAAGAACGAGCAGCTTAATGGTGCACAGGCTGGTAGCCAAACGGAAGGTAGCTTAATGGAAAAGAAGTACTACATTGGGAGTGGAGATGTTTTTCCAAGCTTTCTACCCCTTTGAGCTCTATTCCTTTTCTGAACCGTTTTAGCTCAAGCTCACTTCTAGAACGAATTCGCGTGAAATTTTTCGGAGTGGGGCTTAATTAGTTTCTTCCGCTTTAAATGTAATTTAAGATGAACGAGTAATAAACTGCGACAGGGTGTCACTGTTATAGCACGAAAACGATGCACACTAAGAAGGAAAAATAGTCTCTTTGTGTGGTAATTTTACCCTGAATATGTTTATGTCCTTATATACAGTATACACTCACTGATTTTCACGCTCTAAAGCCAACGTTTGTATCACTTATGACATAGTTTTTATACTAGTTAGACAATCACGTGATCATACGTATGTTTAATTAATTAAAAACTCATGGTTGCACACATATATCGCAAATATTTCCTGTGAAAGACAGAGAAGAAATGCCAAAAAATGAAAAGTAAAAGTCAGTACTATTTCTTATTCTCTGAAAAGATAGTTTTCTAATGTAAGAGTTCCTACTCTTGACAGAAGAATCTAAATATACTATTGATTCATAGAATTAAACGCCAACAGTGAGGGAATTGTGGATTGAGGGACGGGAGGGGGGGGGGGGGGGGGGGGGGGGGGGGGGGGGGGGCTCCAGAAAAATTTGAGGATATACATATCTCAGTGTATCTTCAAGAGTACATTATAATGTCTTTCGTTTCAATGAGACACCATTCTAAACTATATAAATGACCAAAAATAAAATATTCAATAGAAAAATTAGCAGCTCATTGAAAAAGACAGAGGCTAAGTAGGAGACACATTTGTCACGTCCTAGATGTTATTATTATCGGACGTTGAGACAATTTCAAAATATTATCGAAGGTAGGGGATCAGTGTCCGCCACTACTATGCGTAATTGAAATGTATGGATGTTAAAGGTAAATTAATAGTATTCATTCGGATTGATTGGAATCACAAATACATTTAAGGTTTAATTCATTGATTAAAACAAGTTGAGTATAAAATTTACACTTTTGAAGATCGAAAATGAGTCCTGTATAGTTTATATTTATTTCAATTTTATTTGAATGCGAACTTCATTTTATTCCACTTTCACTTTATTTATTCGTTAACAATATTATTTCACTTGCAACAAATCTTCAGTAACTTAATTAATTGGGGAATAATTCCCACTAAAATGAGAGTTAGAATGAAATGTTTGCATAGCAATTTCAATATGGAATGAATCTCACATAGCAATAATAATAATTCGTAAAGAGATAATAATAACATATTCTGAAGTGCGACAGATGTAAGATATTTGAATATCGATGTAACAGCCATCTGGGGAAGGGAAGGTCGCTCGCGACTTAACACTAGTATCAGTAGAAAAACACAGAAATACAAAAAGTATCACAAAAATTGGAATGTTATTCAATGTATATAACAGTGTTCTATATTCCAATGTGGAAAATCATGATATACAAAATTTCTGGAAACGATTCAATGCAAGAAAATATTAATTATAATTATTCATGCAATAGTACAATTGAAGATTATTGAATTTGAATGAGCTCACATTCATCATATTATCTGTGATGTAATACAAATAATCGATGGAGAAATTCAATTCAACATCATTTTCAGATTGAATTTCAGTGAAAAAAATTTTGATACAAATTCTGGATGGGCTTTTAGAAAAAATTTTTTACCGTGCAACAATTCATTCGTTTCATATTCGATATATTCATGTGTAATTTCGTTTCGTTGTAAACTATGAAATTCAAGTTTCAGGTATATTAAAAAAAAATTTTATGGAGAGTAGTGCTCATTAAAAATTGAAAAAATCCAATAAAAAATATATTAGTGTCGCTTAAAGAGTCTATTCATTATATGGTAACGTTGAATTTAATGAAAGTTGTTAAGAAGGCTCCAACATTAGATGAAAATAATGAGAAAAATTCAAAACCATTTTTTTTTTTCGATAGTTGCAGTATTCAACAAATTCTTGTATAATTTTTGGAGTAATTAAGAAGCTTCACTAATCAAAACATGAGGTGAAATATCCAATGTAGTCTTATGCTAAATACGTCCATTCGATGAAAAAATGGCACATTTTTTGTTATGACTCAATAAAAAATGACGTTATAGACATAAGCTTAAGATATATTGATCAGTAGGCTTTCACGATTCCGTCGATATTCTTTAGAACATCAATTAGAAACTTTATTCTGGTATAAAAATATCAATCAATATATTAAGACTTTCCATTGATGATCTATTGAAACTGTGTGACTTGATAACTTTGTATTGACCAAATTGTGGCGAAAAGTTCTGATGTTTCTATAAATCCTAGTCTAATAAGGGAATATCGGACAGAAATGAATGTAAGTAAATATAAATTGTTGTTCATACTTATTGAGTGTCAGATCTGCCAATTGTGAAAATATATGCAACATTGCCTTCGACTTCCAAGAAATGCTCCAAACTGCCGACGAAAAATGTCCAAATTCAGTAGAAAGAATGTACATAAATTCTAAATCACAACAAAGCATACATCACTGAGAAACATTCACTGTCTGCGGTCTAGTCAATAAGATTAATAATTACCATCTTCCATCAGTCAGTTCCACGAGTTCACTCAAGTACGACAACATCAAATCTAAAATCACGATCGAACTAATCTATTCCTAAACCGTATCAATTATCGATCCCTAATCTTAATCAATGCAAATACGATTTCTCAATTCTAATAGAGATCATCATTAAATCTCGAATCGCGACGTCAAATCGCTCTAATCCCATGTGTCATTCAGTCAGGAATTATAATTCTGCAAAATTGTGGATACAACTCAAGTCAAATCATCATTTCTAACGCGTGAATTCACATCCAAGTTCTCGCGCGGTTCTTCAAGTTTATAATAATAGTAACTTTATATTAATCAATCAATAATATAGTGCAAGAGAAAACAAAAATGACAGTCACGAAAAAGACAATACTTTCAAATATCTCATCTGTATAATGATAGATATTCTATTTTTATTTAACGTGTTTCATTTGATATATTAAAATTCAATATATTTGTGTTCTGAAATAATATCTATTATATTATTTTTATTTACTTCGAAACACCCTTTCAATTTGACAAACGTTCAATAACATCCAAGACTTAACAATATATTAATTGAAGATGCCATATGCGGATTTATAAACTGTTAGTGATGATTTCTTATTTCTATTCAATAATTTTGCTCATTCATCCAGTTTGCAATACCATATGAAGCGTCATATTTTCAGCCAAAGAGTTATCGAAATGTGGACAAAACTGTATACATCACATGGATAACTGAAATTTATTTCTATATAGCTACGATTGTTTATGGATATTCAACACGATTTCGCTGCAATTAGTTTCAATTTTCACCATTCAAGAATGAAATTAAATGCAGTAACGACAGATAACCTCTTTCTCTCTTTGTTGTTTCATCTAGTTCACAATACTACCATTGACGGTGGTAAGATGAGGAACACAGATTTGATAAGTAAACGAGAAATTGTAATTTTGAATAAAAAAATTTACTGAATCGATTCGAACTAAAAACCACTCAAAATGAACATATAGTATCATTATGAACAAAAGAACGACGAACAATTATGCCAAAAATAAACAGAAATGGTGATGGCAGCAAATGATGACGATAAAATTTGAATGTAAACATAAAGAGCGCAACATGCTCGACATCAGTTTGTCTACATGTTGTGCTATGTGATACGTATTCTATGCACAAAAGCGATCAAAGAGAACATTGTTTGTGAATAGGAAAGCAAGAGAAGAGCGTAGCTTGGATAGTGTGTATTGCACACACGTCGAGTTGGAACGGCAAAAATCGTCGACGACCATTACTGGTAACCACTGGTAACCACCACTGCATCGTCCTCAGTTTATTCACCTGATGCTCCAGACGTGCCAGTAAAAATCTGAAAACCATTACTGCGTTATGCATGAAGGTATATATATATATATATATATATATATAGCACGAGACTGTTCGGAGCGACTATTACAACTGCTATAAGCAAAGTGTTGGTATCTCTTACCTAGATATACAATCTAATTTTCGATACTATTTTTCTACTGTCATCACAACAAATTTATTAAAGCGATTTCGTTTTTTTGCGAAAAGATATTAAGATATATGCATACAATAGAGTAAGTTGAGAATTTTTTTTTGCAAGTTCGTCGAAAAAGTATAAGTTTTTGTTGAGGTAACATCTTTCTGAACGATTCGAAATTTATAGAATTATTACATTTACAACAGATTATTTGAACGAATCACTAAAACTATGTTAGTTTTTTCGGATTAGTATATGGAAAGAATTATCTCTTGAAAATTACCCTCACCGTCGCTGTAATCGTGTTACAACCAAGTACTTCCCAGAATTTACTCTAGTATCTAAAAATTTGTACTGGAAATTTGATTTAAATTAGAAATAAGTTACATCAAATTTTACTGTACCACATTGTAAAAATAAGAAAACTTCAAAATAAGCGAAGCATTGGATGAAATTTGACTACATTTATACATAAAAAAATGTAAAAAAGTAACAAAAACATGAAATTCCACATTGAATTTTTACAGCGGCATAGTATTATGCGCCGTTCACCGGTTGGTACGAAAAATATTGTAGGTTTTATATCAAGTTTTTGTCGTAAATCGTAAAAATTTTATAATGATGTTCCATAGTCGATCGGTCGATTCCACAAAATTTCGGCAACTTTCGTTCCACTATTACGCCGTAGTGACAAATAACACCAGGCTGTTCTGAACGCAATTGTCATACATGGTGTGTGCTCGGCTATTCAGCAATGCCAGAGCTAAAGACACAGAGATTCCATTTCTAGTACGTTTTGCCACTACTTGCTCGTGCGGAGGAGATGACTCACAAGTAACTTGCCCATGTACGTATTTCGGCTTAAAACGAGTAGTAAAAGAGTACAGCAATAACCCGCGTTTCTGTCTATACAAGATGTCCCGAAGTTGAATCGGTTCCATTTGGTTATTATAAAAAAATTTTTAAATACATTTTTTTCAACTTACTTATTATCACCTGCAGTACCTGAGTGCGAAAAATATTATTTAGAAGAATATGAATCTCACAAAACTAGCTTAAGTCCCTGTTCTTGACATTTTCCCTTCGAAGTATATATGATTTCGTGCATGAATGTATAGTTATCAATTGAAAAATTAATCCTTCATCGTTCCTCGCGGATCGTGGATCAGTGATCGGGGATTAGGGATCGTGGATCGTTTTTTGTTATTGAATCCGTGATTACTTGGATCCTTGAATCCTTGTATTCTTGAATCCTTGAATCTTTGAATGCTCGAATCCTTAAATCCTTGGATCCTTGAATCCTTGTATCCTTGATTATTCTGAAATTGTACTAGGTGAAAATGTTTCATTGTCAGATCTGAAAAGAAGACACTTAGAACTACAATTTGCTTTTTTTAATTTTGCTGTGCGATCTTTTTCTTCCGAGTGTATTGAAAATCATCTAAGTTTCCCAAGTTGATCAATATTCTTAAGTTCTTCTGACAAGTGTTTATAAATAAACGGATCCGGCCAGCCATTCACTTGTTTACGTAAGCTTACTCGACTAAATAGTTGAGGTTGATGACACTAGAAATCGCAATTTATAAGTATCAGACAAGATATTGCCGGGGTACGACTTAAGCTGTGGTACGACTTGAGCAACCTTCCCCTATATGTGTAAGATCAGCTCTCATTTTCATGCTACTCAAGATTTTGTGCGATCATATACAATTTCCTCATGACCGTGTATATTGTTCTATGTTGTGTTTAATTGGAAATAATTTCGTGATTGAACAATAACTTTCACACAATAGATATTTGATGCAAAAAATCTGTTATTTTTTAAGTTTTGCATTTACTATTAAACTATTTCTCTCCAACCTTTCTTGCTCCTGTAAAACCTCATAAAATGACAATGATGAGGTTCAAAATAGCATACAAATTTTGACTGGCGAATTTGAAACATTTGTATCTGAGGATATGTACTTATCCAGTTCTCACTTTATAGCATTATAAACTTGAGAAATTTTTTTATTTACCAACTGATCTATTTCATCCTAAAATTTATCGAATCCAAATATTTTGACTTTCCTTTACCATAAATGAGAGAATTTGGTTGAGAACTATGTACTTTTCTGAGTTTTGGGCAAGTTTCTGATTTGCCGTAAAAAAAATTTACACTTTGAAAAATGTTGATTCCGGTGAGCGAATTCCAGTTTTTATCATGTTTGGAGGCTAGATGTTCAACTGACAACTTAGTCAGATCAGTATTTACGCAGTAGAAAATTACGTGTAAAAGTTATTCAAAATGTGTATTGAGTATTTTACAGTAGTCAAATTTTGTATCAAATTTTAGCAAAAGGATTTGTGTTGAAACAAAAAAATCATTTTTCGTAGAATAATTAGTCTTTTAAAAATTGTGTGGAAAAAATTGACACAAATTTTCAATAATCTTTTTCATTTGTAAATTTACACAATATTTTTTACTGTGTAGACAACACAGCTGAATGTTGGATAAATTTCTACATAAAAATTCGTTAATAACGCATAAAAACTCCTATTTCCATTAATTTTCATCATGAACTCATCAAATTATAAAAATTGGGAACATACTTTTTCCGTGTGGTGCATTCAGGTAATGCTTATATCTGAGTTAGATTTACTACTACGAATATTATTGGTGCGGCTATTTAATTCATTCGTAGGTACTCAAGCCTTGCTTGACTTTATCTGACTGCTCACTTCATACCAGTATCTCTCCGTAAATGTTCACTGATTCACTTTTCCATTGAGTCTCTTGTCCTCCAATTTTTCCATTAGCATAATTAATAAAGCTAAGTCTTTAATTCAAAATGCTAAAGTACGGTTTAAAGAAGTAGTGCGGGTGTTTCAACATGTTCCACTCTCTCCAGTTGAAATGATATTAGTATTTATTGCTCAAAATTGTAACTCATTCATATTTTCAATCAATTGCTATGTTATTATAAAATATAAAAAGCAATAGTTAATTCCATAAATGCAGTACATGGAAAACTTTTTCCCGAATTATATAATATGAATATAACTACAAGAAAAATCTTCCAATATGAAAACTTCAGTGATATATCGAAAAAAGTGAGAGGCTAGTGAAAATTTGTATGTATTCTGAGCGAAAAACATTCAGTTAAGCGTGGAAAGTGGCATCAATGTTGTGATAAATAAATTGTTCAATCGCATTCATTTTTATACATGTATAAAGTTAAATAGTATGTTATGATAAAATTTACACTGAGGTATTTCAATTCATCTTCCTATGTTTCATTTCTTCTCCAACGTTATTGTTTTACATACATATATATCTAAGAAGACACCCGTGTAACGGATAAACTCCGATCTGTTGGAACACTGGAGACGACTTTCACGCTAAATTTATTCCGGGATGTGAAAGTCATCTCAGCGTAGACAATAAAATAAAAGATAAAGCGATAAGGCGTTAGCAAACTCTAGATCCTGTATGTACGTTTCTCTATTTTTATTTTCTTCTTCCTCTTATACTTCTCTGCGAAATTCTCGGAAATACGTGATTTTCCAGTCGATTGGCCACACCCATATCCATCTTTAGTACTTTTTTTTCGCTCATTGCTCATGTAAAGTTGGCGTGAAATTTATTCACCCATGGATATCGCGAATTTAGTTTTAGTACTGTGAGGACAGCACCAAGCATCCTCGTGTTTATCAATACCTTTTGCTCTAATAAATAACAAAGTAAGTTTAATTTTCATCGACTTTTTACTTCTCATCACTTTAATGAAAAGAAAAGTATTGTATAATTTTTAAATTTGCCTTTTACAATAAATGCTAATGATCGAACTTTAGCAGTGTCAACATACAAAAAATATTTTCTCAAGCGAATGTCCGTCTGTCTATTTGTGGGAACTATCAATCGAATGATCTTCGAAATTCATTTTTTAAAAAAACGAAAGTTATACCATCTAACATACTGACTCCTTTAGTAGACTATGCTGGAAATACTATAACCATTTTCGATAGTTCTTTTAATATTTTGCCTCAGTAAAAAATATTGCCAAAATTTATTCCAAAAATCGTTTCATCTATTCTTAATTGTTACAATAGAGTGCAACTTTGAGTTCCAGTCTGAATATCGTGAACAAACGAGTGACTTCAAACTCGACTTTGAATACGTCATTATAGTCCAGCCCAAAATGACGAAAAAATGTCGTTAGTTTGCAATAACTGTCATAGAGCTGGATTATCGCATAGGTTTCGAATACACCAGAAATAAATAAGATGTGAAAAGTCCCCATCGATTGTATATTGTTAAAAAAGTTCTTCAAGGTCAAATATGGCGAAAATCGGATTTTCGCATTTTTATCGTGAACGATAAGGTTATCGCAGAATTAGGTCAAATAAAAATTGTAGATTATGCAATTCTCTACAAAAATTGTTTCCATACTTTTTTCATATTCATCGCCACTCTGACGATATAGCGATTTCATTAGTCGAAAAAGTCGTATTCTCCATAATATGCACTCTTAAGCATTCGGTATATACGTTTTATAATGTTCAATATACATAAAAACATGGAAGTAGGTATTGATTCATGTAATTCGAAATGAATCGTCTGTAAAGAGAGATATTGAAGACATTTATAAACTTCTTGAGTGATTTTTATGGTCCTTTAATAGAGGTTAAAAAATCATATCAATTGTTAGTGGAGTCGTCGGTGATAGTAAAATTAATTGTCATAATGCTCATAAAGTTGAAATCGTTTCTATGACTAAAATGACTGGACGATCATTTGATTATATCAAGTTCAAATGTGCAGCCAAAGTGCTCGCACTTTCAAGTATGAGTAGCACTATGAAAATTCATCAAAAGCGGCTACCTATAGACATTGATGTATTCCCGAGTCGAAAAATTGGTGCGGTTTTTGTCCTCATATTTGTATCCAAAACTATCCTCAATTTCTCCTCAACTGAAATCTAATAGAATATAATATATAAAATGCGACTTGAAAAAGTCTCATTATGTCCGCCGTTTTCAACAATACGGACAAAATGAGACTTTTCCGATGCAGTAATCATGTACAAAAGTCTCATTTTCGCCTCATTGGAGGACAAAGTGAAATTTACGTCATAACGTATACTGTATTCAGGTGAGAACAAATTGTGACTTTTTTCTAATAAAAATAACCCCCCTTCCCCCTATATCCATGAGGTTATTAAATTATTTCACTTGCTCCAATGTATACTAAAAACATTATTTGTCGATCGTAGATTGAAATTTTTATTGTTTATTGATGAAATCATTTCACAATATAATGATTTTGCTATACACGTCTTCGTGGGAGAAAACTTCGCCATCTATCGGCCATATTTATTCTCAATTTTATCCTCATAAAAATTTTTCTATGTTCTGCATTTAGTCTCATTTTCTCCTCAACGATGAAAAATACAAGTAGTAGGTATTAATGAGGTAAAATTGAGACTAAAATCATTAAATAAATGTTGTTGAGGAGAAATTGAGCCTAAAACGGGTATTTGAGGACAAAAACCGCACCAATTTTTCGACTCGGGTTATTATTTCATCGCGTGAGTAGGTATTACTAAAATATTTGAGGATAAACTTGAAAAATTCCTCGAACATGAATTAGCCCTTTACTGACTATAACTCTCTGATGCATTTGGAGTGTTTCAAACGATGCAGTCAGCCCTTTATGATTACTTTCAATCTCTCAACATTGAAATTGACAACTAAAAATGGTACCAATATCATAAATGGGGGACACCTATTACACCACGTCATATCAAATCGAGAAGAAACTTTTGTTCTCATTTTTGATAAATACGTTCAGTATGTGGATGTAGACATTTTGGTTACAACGTGACTATAGTATTTCATGGTTATACTGATTATATGAAAAATATTAAGGCTACAGAACAACATCGTCGAATTACAAAACATCATCATCTCCCGAAGTCTTTTTTGATCGATTTATGACAATTCCTACAAACCAACAAAAATTCCTCGCAAATATTTACAAGTCTCACTTCATTTCAATGTTATATGAAAAATTTACAGCTGCAAATATTTAAGTGAAACAAGTTGATAATGATGCTGATGTCTTCATAACTAGAACACCAATAAATCTATTGTATGAAACGAATACAACAATCGTTATCCGTGATGTTGATTTGTCAATTCTACTGACTGTCCGAATTCCAATTGATGAAATTATTTACTTTTTCAAGCCTGGGAAAGCTCAAGTACAGACGAAAATATATTCATCGGGAAGTTTTCCTGCGTATCTAAAATTTCAAACGCATATTTTATTTTTGGATGCAATAACAGGCTGCGATATTACAATCAGCAATTTTCAAAAAATAATGTAGATATATAAAATAAATATAGACATTCACGTTTTCTGAAAAATACACGCAACAGTAGAAGATTACAACTATCTTGTCTCTCTCGAACATTTGTTTCTGCTTATCAACACTTACATTGTGTATATTACCAAGTTCAAGTATTGCTGAGCAGTCAACTGAAATGTATTTGAATTAAATTTAACACAAAATATTTGTCCATCAAACTACATACATTTCGTATCAACACATTTTTAAAATCTTTATGAGTGTTCAACATAATATATTCATACAGAGTTAAATCAAATGAATATCGTGTTGATTCAACATAACTTTTGAGTAGTAATTGTATAAAAGAAATTTTGAAACAAATTTTCAGTAAACTTTCATACAAAATTCTTCACTGTGTATCTATTTATTTAAGCTTCGCACATAATATATATATCCTTTCATAACATTTTATGTGTCACACATATTCTCTATACGCATTTTACACAAATGAAGGGATGAGAATAAGTGGGATTTCTGATAACTTCCTAGCACTTACTTACACCTGCTCTCTCAACTAGGATATTTGAATAGCGATAATTATCGTCCACCTAGCCTAGTTGCATCTAGTGATCCAATTTATCAGTATCTGGAATCGCGATCAAGTAAGGCTCCAGTAGCCTTGCAATATTTAAACATATGATGACCGTACTGTACATGTATGCTATTAATTTTTTGAGTTTTTAATGGAACAGAGTACAGTCTACAAATTTACTTGAATAATGGATGATATATTTACAGGCTCAATTATCCCAAGCGGAAGCAAGAGTCTTCTAAATTATTTAGAAACTTTTCACCCTGTAAGTGCATTTGTTAACTTTTCACTGCAAATATGGACGAAAGTAAAAAGGAGGATACTTTTGAGATCATATCAATGATGAATAACTTGAGATATATGGAGAAATAACGTAGTTTCGTAGTGTACAGCTTTTGACGTCGAAGCCTCTAATGATTGTCTTCTCCTCAATTTCTAGATTTTTTTTTTTTTGCAGGCAGATAGATTGATTGATTGATTGATGGATCCATTTATTATGCCCTGGAACACAGCTATGGGGCAAAATGATTACAGAGAAGAATAAGCGTGAATCATAGTAAATAAGATTAGTTACATTATACATCATCATGACTCACAATAATTTTGAATGACAATTAAATGGTTAATTTTAAAGTATTACTAATAGCAAAATAAAAGTAGAGAAAGCTAATCTCAGTAGGTTGACCAGGCTAAATTCCAACTGAGGGTGAGCTTCATCGTTCGACAAAAGTAAAAATAAACTTGTATCGTAAAACAAAGTCAAGCAGTAGCATTAATCAATTTCAGATCATCCTCAGTCAATATACTAAGCGTTTCAGTTACATCATCTTTGCGCTCAGAGATTTTCCCTTCTTTGATCCAAATATACTTCCACTTGTGCTTTTTTGCTAGCTCTCTTGCTCTGCGATGGAGTGTGTGTATTGCAGAAGTCAAAAATTCATTGACGTATATATTGCCTATACCATAGTATCAGAATTGAAGATTTGGCAGGCTGAACACACAAGGTAGTCGGAGGTGATTTATTTCTTCTATTTATTTGACGAATATCGAGAACATCAGAGACAAGTCGAGGCAATTTGAGCGCTCACAAGAACATTATCAACAATCACTTGAGGTTCAAGATTGAGTTGTGCAGGCACCAGAAATGATAATCTCCGGTGACGGATGGGATGATACACTAGCTAAACTATGTTTTAAATCTTGAACCTCTTTGGAGATGAATTTCGTTTTGTTGAACTAGATCAGCCATATTCTTGGAAAGAATCGCATTATCTTGTTCTAATTTTTTGATCTTTTTTTGTTGCTCAGCAACTGACTTTGCAATAGTTTTAATATCATTGAGTTCATCGCTTTTTTCTTTCATTACCTCTGACAAGTGATTATTAAAAAACGTTTGCTGGGTAATAAATGTATGTAGAGCAGTCTCAAGGGTCGAAGACTGTGGTGCAGCCGACATTGCATTGTATATGGGCGTCATTGCCATGAATGTCGATGTTGATCTCGCAGATGCTGATTTCATCGATTGCATTTCTTCAGGTGAAATAGTAATAAGTTTTGAAAAGTAACACGAATTAGCCCCACGGTACGAGAGATATAATTCATAGCAATTTGGATGAAAATTTCCTAAGCATTCACTACACTAACGATGTTCACGTACAAGAGTTTGTTTACATTTAAAGCAAATAGAAGTCATATAGGTAGCACAGTTATCAGCACTGAAGGGACAATGTTATATCTTTGGCACCGCCAAATGACGACGGATTCTTATAGAACTCGACGAAATAAGACGTTTTTGAAGAATGAAAAGTTTTTGAACTCCGATATCTCGAAAACTAAGCGAGATATCGAAAAATTTTATTATTCAAAAACATCTCATTTTGTCGAGTTCTTTAAAAATCCGTCATCGTTTGGCTGCGCCAAAGATATAACATTATCTCCCTGTAACTACTCCGTACACAACATGCAATATATTATAAAACTCCAAAAAAATATTTTTTTAATTCAGAGGAGTTGCCTATTATACTGTCAAATATAATGCAGAAATAAAATGAAGAATATGTGAAATTGATAATCTTTTTTTTTCAATTACTCCAAGTAAAAAAAAACAATCTTTGTTATTTTATATATGTTATTTTAGTATTCATTCAATAAATTTTTATGCACTATTAGAGAAATAAAGTACCCAATCAACTTATCCTTCAATGGGATGATCAAACTATTCTATATGGGCACAAAACTGATAAACATTCTGGGACCAACCTGAGTTGTCACATGAGGCCGAACGCTTCATAATAATATTGGGGCTATGAAGAAATACGCGATTGTCGACGATCAAATGATATTTGCGGCTAGTATACGTACAGTGCATAATGACATATATATTAGGGAGTATTACTTAACTCTAAACATTCAAAATAAATTTTATTATAAAATTTACAGCACGTTTAATTGGCCGTTTTTTACCATATTCATATTTTATTTTGTTCGTCGAGTGAAAATATGTTTTACAATCTTTTGTAAAACAGTGTATTTAGTTTTGAGTAACACGCCTTAATTAGCGAATACTGACACACGACACCAGTCACATGTAATAGCAAACTGCCGATATTCAAGTTGGTTCAGGTTTCCCAACTTTCTGTATGCAGTGTAAAATATCCAAAAAGAAAAACATCTTTAACAGTAATTCTTTGACAAATTTCAATATTTATTTTTTCCTATTTGAAATAATCATTTCAAGTTAGATAAAATGCATTAATTTTTATGCTTTTCAACGATTCTGTTCATTTCTGTACGTGGGTAACTTGATAGACACGGTGTATTGAGAATGCTTCTTGCGACTTACAATCGCATTTCCCTTTTTCCGTTTCCACACACCATTCTCTCTGTCTCTTCTATCTAATAACAAAGTTGTATTTCCAAATGCTCATTTTCTATCTTTCGCCTATTTCATTCTTCTATTCTGTCCTGATACACCATAGAAGATATTTCTCTCCAACTCTATTTTCTCTATTTCCATCCCACAGTCTCATGGAGCAAGGGATCACCTGCCATGCCCAGGTGCTCGGGTTGTCTCGTTCTAACATACTACCATAAATGACATACGACAGGTCACTTCAGTCGCACGAGAGCCGTTACTTGAATGTTATATACACAGCACATACTATCGTATACAGTGGCACTCAATTAGTGCTTAACGATAGACAAACGAGACACTTTATTATGATGCGGTGCCATGGTGCAACTACTATCGTCAAAGGACTTGTCATTAGTCCCGTGTAATAATAGTATTGAGTGAGGATCCGAATCATTAATTAGTTCACAATTACAATAACTTAAATTATCAAACTATACTCGAGACAAAAAAATCAAGCTCATATTGAATGGTCTACTGCAGCTGCATACGCTCAAATTCATGATGACTATATAATTATTTATAAAACTCGAATGAAAATTTATCCCAGGATATGTCTGGAGCCTGAGTGGTGTCTTTACACTTTGATAAGTAACCAATCTAGAATATAATGCTCCATATTGCGACAAAGGACAAATAATGAAAATGGAATACTCGAGAAACTATAATAATGATGTAATTGTGGGAACAGTTCTTACATGCCCACGCCCCACTTCAAATTGATTTGAGAAATACCGTGTCATTCTGCATTCTCTCATCTACAAAACTCATTTTTCAGAAAAGTGGAATCTCTATTAAATCGGAAGTCATTGAATATTTTTGAGCGCA
This sequence comes from Microctonus aethiopoides, assembly GCA_030347275.1. Classification (NCBI taxonomy): domain Eukaryota; kingdom Metazoa; phylum Arthropoda; class Insecta; order Hymenoptera; family Braconidae; genus Microctonus; species Microctonus aethiopoides. The sequence continues at coordinate 557,166 of JAQQBS010000004.1, forward strand.
AGTCACAGAAATCTCTGTTGCGCACAAAACAAAAACTATTCAAACAATTTAATTGTTATTATTTTTCATTTCGCCTTAAGGACGTTCGGTAGAGTTAGCGGGGGGAAACATTTACGGGGCAAGGGGAAACTAGCGATGAGTGACGACTTGA
>JAQQBS010000004.1:557416-583851 GCA_030347275.1 Microctonus aethiopoides
GTAACAACAATAAGAACGTCTAGTCAAAATTTCAAAAAAATTCATTGGAGGGTTCTATCTCTACCGAACGTCCTTAATATAATCTTTGAAAAAATTTTTGACACAAAATATGTTTGAATTTGCAATGTATACTGTGCTCTTAATGTTCTTGGCATATTATCATGTAGAAACAAGTATTTTTCGTCATAAGCTCAGTCGCCCATGCATACGTTTTTATGTTTTTTACTTGATAATAGTTCCGTCCACCGAAAAAAAAGGATACATATATTGATACCATGTGAATATATAACTTTTCTGACTTTTGATAATGTTACCACTTTGTTTCTGAGGCATCTTCGACCTCATATTTTCATTCGCTGATATTTTGAGTCTTATTTTAGAGCTACAGCTATATTCACAGTAAACTTTCTGAATTTAGTAAAGCTTGAATTGAATATTTTCTCAAGCTTCACAACTCAGCTTCCATTCGCCGCCTGATCATCATTTGTGCCCACGCTTTCCTTTCTCAATTCCTCGTAGCGGAACAAAAACTTCAGCCGCAACTTCGGTCAACCCATATATACTCTTGGGAATGAACTGATAAAGATCGATAGCCCGTGGCTTTTGTGAATTCAGTCTCACTCAATTGTAGAAGGAGGAGTCGATGAATCAAATTCACCTGGGAATAGTTTAGAGCCACGAATCCTTGCGGTAATCCACACACCGACGAGTTGATATAAATAGGACGAATGAGAATCTGAAGATGTATCTGATGTCTATATACAAGTGTATGAATATGTCTATACATACGGGTTGTTAGGATTGCAATGACAACGCTTTCTTTCTACCATTTGTTTACCATTTACCATTAGTCTTAATCATTATTTTTGATCGGAAAATTGGTTTTAGTGTACTAATATTTTCGTAAAGTTAAAAAAAAATACTCACGTGTCAGATATTTTTTTTTCTTTATTTTATTTACTGTAAAAAAAACTATTTATAACTTATGTTAAATGAATTTTATTATTATTTCAAAGCAATAGAAATTATGTTGTCTAAACAAAACTAAGCAATGTAACTACAATTATTGAAGTATTTTTTGTTACAATAATAAAGTGATTAGGATCGATTTAATAACAAAAAAGTCAAAATTTCGCACATTTGGAATTTCGGATTTGAATATCTTTAAAATAGCTGTCTCTATGAAAAAAGTGTATGAGACCTTTTTTGTGGAGCGTTCGATTTCTTACAAAAATATGTAATGGGCTCATTTCTGATGCGCGAATGCCGAGCTACAAAAAACCGAAAAAAAAAAAATTTCATGTCTTTTAAATAGAAAAACGAAAATTACGATGAAAAACCTCTAAATATTGAAATAACGAACTCCGCTTTGAACAGGCTTTATTTTTCAATGTCCAGTGAGTTTCCGGCCTTTTTTTTTTTATGAAAAAAAAAGTTGCCTAAAAATGGCACACCCTGATGTACACCTTCCCATCCACGTGCCACCACCCGCCACTTATATCACAAATATTTTTTGATGGGTAATAGTGTTTAATTATGACTTAATACCGAGAAAACTATATGTACATAAAGTATCAATAAAAGAAATGGCCACGGCCGACCCTTCTTTATGAGTAATGTACTCTCAGAAGGGTCTGATTAAACTCAATGGATTCGTAGCATCTGTGTCGATATAATAAATGATAAAAAAATGACCCTGACGTCATATGCTTTTTTTTCTTCTATTTTTCTAATGATGAAAACGATGTGTTATCGCCCAAAATTCTGGGTGGAAAAATGAATTGAAGATGAGATACGCATAATATTGAGCGTAGCTCGACTACAAAAATCTGAAAATTTGTAATTACTAATTAAGTCATATTCAGGCGGCCGAAAAACTTGTGCGTTATCGTGACCTGATTTCCAGTTCCTTGATTTTATCGTAAAGTGTATAAAAAAATAGTGGCTTTCATAATGATCATGCATGCTGATTATACAACATTATTAGCGACACTTTTCGATTAGTGAATCAATATATCGAAATTTATATCCTACTTTAAATATGTCGAAATTTATATCCTACTTTAAACCTTACAATTGGCATTTCGTGAGATTTTTCAGGAGTAAAGGTTGTTTGGATATATTTTAATAGGAAATGCATGACTTCTCCTCAACACTTCGAAGTAGTCACATAATGCCAAATCTTCCATTCTAAGGCGCAAAGGAGGACCTGGAAACAAACCTACATAGATCCTAATATTTTAACTATCCTACTTTTGTGTGTAATAAATGTATTTGTGGAACAGCAAGAGGAAATGGCGAAAAAAACGTCAATGATGAGAAGTGGATCATAAAAATTGGGAAACATGGAGAAAATAACGAAAATGAAAACATATTCACAATTTAAAACATTGTTTTTATTACGATTCAATGATATTATTTTTGCTTCTCTTCATATTTCAATTTATTATTTTTTTCATCACTATCTGTCACGTGAATAATCCAAAATCTTTGCCGCATTAAAAAATTTTCACCATGTCTTTATGTGGCCTGTCAACCACCATATCAATGCATATTTTGTTTTTTCTCGACCCATTTTTTCGTTTTTTTTTTTCACTAATATAAACAATTCACTCTGGACAAATATATTGCCACAAATTTATTTATTTTGCATTTAGCTTCCGCCATCAATGCAACCGTCAGACTGCATAAAAGTATGCATTCAAGATGTCGGTGTGCGCGTCACTCCTACACGACTCATGTGTCTAACAACTGCACGAGGTGTTGAGAGCTGATTTTATTGAATATTATAGGAGTAAGAGGCCCTGCGGAGGTTCTGCGTCTCAATTTATTAAAACATAAAATAAGACAATCTTGTGCTAGGTCTAAAGAGCACCAAAGTAGATTCAAACGTCGATTTATATAGGTTTTCGAGGTTCAATGTAGGAATGGTAGGGCTGACGAGGATAATAGGATGTCCATTCGATTATTTGGAGTACTTCAGAAGGACAAAAATTTCGACTCGGGGAAGCTCATGGAATTAAAAATACAAAAATTCATCGAATATATCAACGGAAGTTGGGATAAAAAATGGTCGATCAAAAATAGTCACCTGAGCACTATCTAACATGAACTTGCGAAAATTATACGAAAACTTCACGAAAATCAGTTAATTTAAGCTAGTGAAAATAGTTTCCCAAATTTTTCTTTTTCGCTAATGTCCGGTTTTTTAACTCGATCCAATCCTTCTTCTGTTTCTCTCCTTCACTCCTTTAATCGGTGTTCTTCTATCACTAAAATTATTTACAGTGCAATCAAGTCGCATTGAAAAAAATCATGCAAATTAGTATACTGCTACCATTGCCTGTAGATGACGAAACATTTTGAAAAGTAAATGGGGTCACGCTTTATACTCTTACCCTCATCGTTTTTTTTTTTTTTTTTTGCTTTCAATCTTTTTCGCGAATATACAGAATCGTACAATCTCAAACTAAATGACCGACCACGAAGAATGTTATGTGAAATAAAATATGAACCCAAGCGTAGATGTGAATGTGAATATACTGTAGAACTGAATGCAGTGTTCATATTCCGGTTTTGCTTTCATTCCTTTTCAATTCTCATCTTCCTTTTTTCTCATCTTGCGTCATATTTTTTTCTACTTCTACAAACGGAATTTATCGTGTACTTCTCTAGTAACCGATTATTGCGTTTTTGATTTTCACATTTTTTTAATTCCTGTTTCTTAACGCTCTTTCTTACCTTGTTTTTTATTTTTTCGTTATCATTAATGGTTGCTTTTACATTTGGAAAAAAAAATGATTCAAATCAAAATTATTATATTTGATCCAAACGATTCTAGCTTTTGATATAGATAAAAAATTACATTGATTTAAATGACCAATCTGATTTTGATTAAAGTTTAAAAATAATCTCCATCCACCATACATATTCAATTTTAGACTTAAAATATTATAATATTCCTTTACATTCCAATGACAGAAAATTTCCGAAATTGTTAAAATATCTTCCGAAAGAATATCGTAGAGTTTAGAAATTAAAAACTAAAAAGATTAAGAAAGAAATCGATTTTATAATTCCTCTGACAATAGCAAATTCGTTGGAAATTGGCAAGCCGTGATTCAGAAAAAAAGATTTAAATATTTACATTTAATTTGAAATTTTTCATTCGTAAAATACACGCCATCTTAGCTTCTAATATATGAGCCCATTACTCTTGTATAACTGTAAATGAGACATAAACTAAATATGGTCTCATCTTCGATACGTCATGCTTGATGCACTCAACTTTCACTGTATGCGTTTTATTTTTTAAATTTTGCATATAAAACTCACATTATGTTTCACTTTCACGGGTATGGACTTATAAAAGTAGTAAAAAAAGCCGAATAAGAAATTCATCGGCCTAAGCCATAACATGCAACTTGGAAACCGCTAGAAAATCCTAAATACTTAGTTTTCATCTTTCCTCAGAATAGCCAAGATGATGTCTAGATTCAACAACAGAATCCGTTGTTAATACTTTATAATTAATTATTTATTAATTAATTAATTAATTGTAGAAGACCCGCAAATATATCTCAAAATTTGAAATTTGGACGAGTTAAATATATTTCTCATCACTTCGTAATCAAAAGTTAAAATATCCACACAGAGGTTTGATCCGAAATTCATGTGCCGACTTAGAAACCTTAAAGATTTTTATATTTATCATTTATTATTTATTACTCGCTATTATTTATTTGATCTACTAACAGATCTAGTCAACTGGATACCTTAGAAAAAACAAAAAGTTCTATGAAAATGATTGTCTGAAGTAGATGATCAAGATTATACTATGACTACTTTACTCATAGAAATCTTGTGAGCCTCTCATATGATTTGTCATAACGTGATGCCGCAATATTCTTTATCCAAATGTATAATCGGGTATTTCGATAAGAATACCAAAAAATTTTTTATGTGTGTGAAATTGCACCCCTCTCAAAATATAAAGGAGAATGAAAGTTCATATTGAAATGATTACCATTCGCTCATATTACTAATTCCGTATTAAATCAATATAGTTGCCAAACTGAATGTATGTAACAACATAATATCAATGAAGTAAAAACACAGCTGAATGGGAAACATTTGTACTTGTATTGTAACATATTCAAAAATATTAATTACTTCTAGATCAGTATGCACTTATTTCATCATATCTGAACAAGGGATTTACTCAATATGAAAAAATTTTGATCGTATTTCCAATTAATGTTTGATCATTTGTTTGTGGCTTTTTATATTTCATACCGTCTCTTTTTTTTCATTTCTTTCTTTAATCTCGCGTTCTACTCGGCATCACGTTCAGTTCACCATCAGACTAGACATATGACCCTTCATATTGATGTAATAATAATTTATTTTAAATATATGAAAATTAAAATGCTTTTTCGATGAAAAAAAAGTTTGATTTAAATGTACCTTCAGGCATACTGAGGGTCGAATCCTGATAATGATAGTGGCGTTAGTAGCAGTGCATTACTAGAAGGGGAATAAACCTGAAAGCTGATATATTTTCTATGGATGAGAGACCCTCATGCTAGAGAAAACTTTGATCTCGAGTTATTACGTACTTGAAGATGAGCGCCGACCGGCAAGCTTTCTCATAATCGAATATTGCTGCGAATAGAAGCGAATTCTTGCCAGGAATGAAAATGTGGAATTTTCCAAATGAATTTAATCATCTTAAATAGGAAAAAGTTAGAGAAAAAAAATAAAATGGTGTTAACTTCAATAAATTAGAAAGATTATCGAATATCCTAATATTTAAGTTAGATATACAGAGTGTAAAAAAAGTGTATCGGACATTGGAAGGTGATAGTACTTATCAAAATGAAAAAAAGTTCATATAAACATATGATTTTTTTTTAAATTTAGTACTAACACATATTCTTCTCTTCCAAACATAATGGTGATACCTATTCATAAAAGCCGCATTTATTCTGCAAGGATTGCTTCCTTAAGGGTGGGGGGTTGATTTTCACAAATACTTTTTATGGCTGAAGATACAGCAATTTCAACATAAAATTTGGAAAGTTTAGATTCTTTTACGTAAAAATGGTAGTATTTGTCTTGCTTGCTGGTATGGAACGTTTCCGACATATTCGTGTTTAAAGGTTACAATGTAAGGACAAATCAATCCCCCACCTTCACAAAAGCAACCCTTGCAAAACAGATTCGGTTTTTTTTAACAGCACCGTTTTGTTTGGAAGGAAAAAATATGCGATAATACTAAATTTTAATAAAATTTATACTCTGTTCCGAAATGAAATCAACTAGAATATTACGACGATCGAATACCTGCCGCAAATATTGTGATAAATCGGATTCGTAAAACTAAAAAAAAATGTTAGCACAGATTTTTCCCCATAATAAAAGGGAATTTTTCGATTCATCGCCCACAGATCTTCTCTTAGAATTTGGATAGAAACTAGTATATTCAAGACAAAAAATGAAAACCATGTGTTACGGAATAGAGTCAACTTCTTTATGCATAAATTCATTCAGTGATTTAATTGAATATGTATAGACCACCCGCACACTCACACAGTCTTGTCGTGCGTGACTATATCACATAGCATAGATGTTTTATTCTGCACAGACTAACACAAGCTTGTCATGCGCAGCCATTCACATGCACGATACATTCTACTCGATTGCGCTTACTCACACTATCACGACGACTCATCTACATGTCTAGATGCATCGACTTCACGGTGCTCTCAACTATTTACAAAGCAACACTGACACCCAAAAACAAATACATGAAATCAATTGATTGGGGCCCTCATACGACGAACAGATTCATGGATACTCTCTTGAAGTCTGTAAATTTTGGGCTATGAACCCCGGTGCATCCTGGTGCACCAGCCTCTTCTTTTGTAGACGTCTAACAGTGTATATGTGAATTATTGTCCTCGATTCAAGCTTACATTGTTCAACTCAGGGAAAAATATTATTGATACTTATCAAATAAATTAATAAACAAGTACATCGGCGCATTCGAAGTTGCGTTCCAATTAGAAAAGGGTGACCTATGGTCAAGTGGACAAATATATAGGCATAAAATAAGGAGCAATGTTGCCACAACGGACAATAATAATGATTGAGCTTCTTATAGATAAATTCATCATTAATGAAATCAACAGTAGTAAAATCATTGTATATTTACTAGAATTTTGTTGTGTCTCGAACGCTTTGAGGCATTTATGTAACCGTAAAATAACTGACCAATCAGATTTTATGTTGAAATTTTGGTCCTTAAGGGAGGCAGTTGAAATAGTTCCCCACATTTAGTAAGTAGAAATTTTAACACATAAGTTGCGTCCGGGGTACCTACAACGAAATTTCATCCACAACGCAAAATTTATTAATTGGTTGAAAACGAATTTATTTCGACTGTTACCAAACTTCCAGTGATAATGAAACCTTCCAGCGATAGAATGAAAGTTACATTTAGTAACAGTGGAAAAGGTAATCCCTTGTTAGTAATTGATGGTTATATACATCGTTTTCATAAAATGTTAGTCAAAAATACAATGAAAAGGCGAGAATGCTGCAAGCAGACATGTAAAATTTTTGTGAAAACGTAAAGTATAGAAGATATAAAAATTTTATCAGTTTTGAATCATGACCACGAGAAATTGGAAGGAAGTGTTTTTTATAGAAGAAAAATAAGTAACTCCATCGAACGCATAGTAATGGACGATATATGTAAGGAGCCGCTGAAGCTATAATTAAAAGTGAAATTGAGAAGACATGCATTGAGATCTAATTTACTACAAAAGATGTTGTAAAAGTCAGACAAAATATTTCTAATGCTAGTTTGTCCACGTTAATTAAACTTCCGGAAAATTTTTCCAGATTCAATCGTGTACTTGAAACGTTCACAGTTTCAACGAAAAAAAAATGAACAATTCGTGCTTGAAGATGATAATGAAAATAATATGATTATTTTTTTCATGTGCGTCAAATTTAATTTGATTTGATGAAAACAACAGTTAGCGCCCGAAAATAGCCAATTCAGAATAATCTACGAGTGCATGTGAATCTATTTATATGCAACATACTGCCAACCAACATGACAAACATGAACCAACCTGACACAGCAAATTCATTGCAATGCAGATGAGACTTGAACAAAAGGCTACGAGAATATAACTAATATAATTGAGGGCTATACTCGTTATATTTTCATTCATAGTTGCAATCATAATTTACTACACCTGATATCCGCCAATTTATACCTAAAGTACAAATGTATAATTAAAATGAGGAAATAAAATCTCAATGACTAGACTTTAATTTAAATTCGGCAGCAAGTAGCCAAAGGGACTGGCATATGAATATGCAAGACCTCTGGCATTAGATATAATATAAACAAAACACCATGCATGAGGAGGACGAAGTAGCCAACTATATTTCGTGAGGGGTGCGCGAGAAGAAACAATGTGTGCCGTGTGCGGAGAATTATTAAATAGTATTTTGAAACACTTTGCACAAATCTTGTATCTAAATATATAGTGAAATTATCGTATGAGTTGATTAAAAGAGATTCAGAAGAAATCTGGTTGCTAAGACAACAATCGTTGCGTATTTATTTATCGAAATATGTGTAATTAGCACTTGTTCAATACTGGCCACGTGCACAGTGGCGGCAGTTTCTTAGATATAAAAACATTTGAAGAGCAAGTGACTATCAAACTACTTGTGAAGTCGGTGCCTGTATCAAAATTTTGTTTCTACATTATACAGCATTTTCTTTATTTTTACCAGAATTCCCGCATATGTTTTAATGTTATAGGATGGTACAATCGCTGAAGTATAAAGTTCAGAACTCATAATATTGGAATGCCGTATGTAATTGTGGAAAGATATATTATAATTTAAAAGTAAATGAATCACCGATGCACATAATCCATATAATAATTTTTCATATGAGTTTAATCCGTTTATACTTAGTGACATTACATCTATTAATATCATTTAAATGAGAAATAACCATTCACAATATACACACAAACTCGGTCTCATCGACTAAGAGAAGCGAATAATTATTATAAACTATTCTAATTTCTTCAACCTATTTTACTTATCCCGGTAAAAAATAAAAGACATTTTGTCACTTCATGCCTTACTTTTTGTCTGAGTTTTCGATGTGGTGCCAATAAATTAGGCATGTTCGTGCGAGCAAAAGAAACAAAGAATATGCATCCTTTTATCCATCGCTTCACGCTTTGCACCGTTTCCTACAACAGCTCAGTCGGAAACGAGTCGGTCGCTTTTTCATCAGGGTTCCACCCCATGCAGCGAGCGTACTCATCCATTAGACGAGCAATTAGACTAGGCGGCGTAACAAAAATTAACCTCATAAATCGTTTGCTCGACAACAAAACAATACTTCTCACTCTATGCGGTAAGAAAATATCACAACAAGAAGCAGAATGAGTGCAATTAGAACGGCGTCGTAAAATATATCATGAGTAATAGATTTATAAGAGTAAATAATGTCATACATTCCATAATACAAATACACCAATGACTATAAATAAATTTCGCACCCTGCGCCCTTAAATTCCTCATTCTAGATTTACACGATGGTTATGTTTGGCAAAGCCAAATTGTATGTAGCGCTGAAGAAAATTGTAGTACTATATTTGCATCTTCATAATTAATAAACTGAACAAGATAATTAACAAACAATTATTAATCCACATTAAAATAGTAAAACGTCACACATTTTGCTACGATCAAATGTGCTACGATTAAATATTGTTCATTCTTTGCAAAACTTTTTTTCTGATTCAAAACAAATTCTCGTGTTTGTTTTGAATAAACACGAGAAACAAAATTTAATACAAAATCTGTGTAAAGAACAGGCGACACAAATTTAGAGTCAACGTTCACAAAAAAATTTTTACTGTGTATAGAAATAAAATATTTTTTGTGATTTTTTCTGACTTGTCTTAACGTTATTACATTCATTATAATGGTTGCGGTTGAAATCTGGAAATAGTTTTTGTAAATTATCGTTTTAGTCGTGGGGTGTTTGGATGTAGGTATAGCTATAATCAGTTTTGCTTATTAATATGCTCATACATCACTCCCACATAGCGTTCAGCAGTGGCTCATAATTTTTTCATCGATTAAATATGCCAGAAGCGATGTAGTTAAAGGATTTGGTATCGCAACTTTATCACTCAAAACTTTTCATAGTGAAAAGCTGTATTCATATATATGTACATGGCTGAGTATGGTTATTACGGTTGTGTGAAAGTTAAGTACCAATAACAATGATTAATGTCGAGGACACTGGCTCGATGCCGGTGCATAAAATGGAGAAAGGGTCGAATTGAAGTGCACCCACCACCCGCATGGTATAACGGAGAATGAGGCATTTGTGGGTTGAGTGTAAAGCAGTTGTAAAGGCAAAGCAAGCACAGGAGGATATGCCCGGCCTCCGGCGTTCGCATCGATCGTAGCCATTCATATGGTAATGTAAGCCACTACCGGACCAAGAACTGCTTGCCAGTCCTGAGAAGACCTCACGAACAAACCTTTCTCGAGGAGTAGTATGTGTGTTACTCGCGCCCAATCCGCTTTTATTTCTAACTATCTAACCAACAGAGATACCGGGCAATTCAGGAAATCAACTGATATGATCTATAGACCTGACGTCACGATAATTTAAGCTCTAACGAGAATAAATCAACTGTACTTGCGGAGAATGACCGGACCTATCGAGGAGAAGGTTAGCATTCGGATGAACGGGAGACAGTTTACCGGGGATTCTTGTTACATGCGTGTATTTTGCATTGATGTATTACCTCCTGACTATTCCAACGCTATATGAAATATATGCACGAGATAGCACTGGGTTATAACTACTGGAAACATCCTCGGTGCAAGCCACACAAAATAAAAACGGGTGATGTTAAGAATCATCGATAAGTGGTTTAGATTACGTGATTACTAGGTTGGGGTGATAAATTTTCCTCAATAACCAGGTACGTACCAAATCGGCTCCAGCCAAATGTTGTGATATAGGTGTTCGTAATAATTCCGAAGCTGGGCGTAGAGAACAACGAACATCTATAGTTTTATTGCATTTGGTTTCGGTCCGGAAGCCTGTGAATCATTTTGAAAATACTTTCCATTTACAGCGAGCATAGCTTAATGCTTTCATTTAGGTATTTTTCGAGGCTTCATGCTTTATCATATAAGACTTGCGAATATATATGAAGTATATTATCCATTTCCCATATTTTCAACATGTATAGGCTCATAATATGTATAGAAAAACATTCGACTTTTACCTATATATGTTGATGTCTAAGAAGTCGCACGTTTGAAAATCTAAAACCAAACTACTAAATTTTGTGATCATATATTAGTGCATAAAGTAATATCATTGCCGCCTATAAAACAACCTATGGAATTTTAGATTCTACATAAATCTGCACGACCGTTCAAAAGTATTTGGCCACTCAGAAAAAGATATTTTGTAAAAGTTTAAATAAATAAAACGGCTTCATAGTAATTTTGATTAATATAATTAATACAAATTTTAAATTTTAGACTCATCTATGTGTCCACCGTATTTTGCGATGAGATACAAAAAATCAAACCTAATAAAATAATTTTAATAGATAATATTGTTTATAATATAAAGAAAATGCAGGTGGCCAAATACTTTTGAGTGGTAGTGTATATATACGACTCATTGAGCCTTTGTTGCACGATCTTTAGGCGAAGCTACATGCAGAAACTAGTAGCAAGCTTGTTTAACGTAATTACAAAAACATTGGTAAAAGTTAAGATAACCAGAGTAACTGAGTAAAAATGAAAGCACTGTATATATAGTTTGGGGCGATGACCATTAATTATATTCATGTGGGGCACGCGAAAATTCTACTAGAGAATATATACACTACTCAATTCTCGACCATCGTGAATGCTCCTCCCACAAGCAATAACGACACGCTATATACAGTTCTCTCATACTCTCTTCCTCTCGTTCTCTACTTTTGCCGTTACTTCCTCTCTATCTCTCTGTCGGTTCTGTACAATTCCTGCCAATTTTAGTAGGTAAATCTAATTACGCGGTGCACGCTCGCTTGTAAACTGGATACGTGAAATTAATTATTAGAGCGTCGCCGCGAAGACGCGACGGAATGCGAGGGTGAACCGTATCTATATAGAATGAGATGAAGTCGCGGATTTTGATGGTGCCTTGGAGAATAGAAGACATTGCATACCCTTACGGCAGGGTGGTGATGAGGTCGACTCGATGGTGACGCAGAAGATGGAGCGGGCGGAGTGAGTCTGGAAATTATACCAGATAGAGGCTGAATGTAATGTCTTACCACCCCTGGCAGGAAAATCCAACACAGTCGGGTTTTAACGGTGGTTTTGAGCTAACGATGCAAATACATGGGACAGACGTTAAGATGAAAATTTAACAGATGACGCATATTCAAATACGTTTGCAAATTTCTCTCGTAAAATGTTTAGTAGTAGAATAATTTTTTTTTCTGTAATGAATTTTAGGAATTGTTCACCTTTTCAAACGAGTAAATTGTAATCAATTTCAATCGTCCTTTATAATGTTTTCAACTGTCGATTTGTCCACCCTTTCTCAATCAATAATTGTCCCCCCGTTTCTCTTTCTCTTCACTGAGCTTTGGATCAGATGATCCATCACAACGGTCTCTAGTGATTTGTGTTTGGGATAAACTACAAATTAGTACTTTAACATTGATTTAATGATATTATTTTTGATAGATTATCTATCAGTATCATTTACTTCTTTCTTCGTGAAAGACGAGTATGAGACACTTGTTTATCGATTATTTTTACAATTATCCCTATAGATAATCTTTATCATGAGTGAATAGTTGTATTATAGAAGATAATCACACAAAGTGGATAATCATTACTCGCTTGCCACTTTGCGCTTGAACTACCAGAAATTGATAATCATTATTGTACCATATGTATATCCAGTATTAACACAGCCTATTTATCGAATTATGATTGGAAGAGAACTGAATTAAACTACTGCTGTATTCATCGAAATTTTACATCCACATTATGTGCAGATGAAATTTCTACAATCATTTTTTTTAATTGAATAGAATCGACGTTGATATTTCATTTATGAAAAATTATGAATTATATCATTGAAAACTATGAATCGATCTTTTTCATGAGCCATACCTGATGATACTCAGTCGACGTGATTGCTACTTCACTCGAAGTAAAAGTTATTAATAAATGGGCCATGACATCCTGAAAATATTCGGTAGTAGATACATTATATCACTTGCTGAAAATTATAGTACATATTCTATGTTACATAGGATGTACAACATGTAATACTCTGATTCTAATCTAACAATATATCAAATAGAATCTTGATGATAAAAAATATCTACATATAACGTTTGTATTTGAATTATTATTTCGTCGAAGATAATATAAACACAGAGTTATAATTACGACGTGTAATATGAAAACTAGCTTTTCTTCATATCCATATTTATTCAAATTGAAATTCAATTCAATGCACTACAAAATAAATTGAAATGATCCCAAGTGCGCATAATTGACGTAATATAATATACCAGACAGTCACATATCAACTTTGTCCCCATTAAAAACGATGAAATCTAAAAAAAGGTTGACCTGCATGACTTGTTTCTTTCACACAGTGAAATATTTATTGCCAACCGATACTATAAAACAAGTCCTGAAAATATCTTATAGCCACTATGTCATGAATTATAAATTCATGCTTGAATTTTAGTCCTCAATACGCGCTATTGTACAATTATTTATATCTAAACTATTTGTAACCAGTTTGACTTTTAAATGGGTCAATTAAATATGATTCCACAGACAGCTGCATTGAATATTGTATTCATTGAATTATGTCTATTGTATATTCAATATCATTGATTTATTAAGTGTTTCCCGTGGAAACTGTATTAATTCTTATCAAATGTTAAAGAGAATATAATCGTTCATTTAAATTCAAAATATACATACAAAAATCATGTAAGTGTTTTAATTACTTCATAAATATGTACTCATTCATGCATAATTTTTGTCATAAATAGGTAATTAAAAAGATGTTGGTCTCGAAAAAAATACGAGTATCGATGGTGCTAACAAATGAAGTGAGGAAAACGAGAGTACGCAAATTGAACGGCGTTCTCGAATTCCCTCCCAGTTATATCAGACCAACTTTTAGACGCTTGAATTCAATCCTGATCCCTTCACGTGAAATAGGCGCAGTATTGCCATATGAAATATTGAATGTATAAATTTCAAATGTTGTTATCATGAAAGTCCTCATTTCGTTGTCGTCTGTAAATGGAGGTCTCATTCCACCACATAATATAATAGTTTGTGAATAATATGAATAGGTCCCAATACCATCGCTTAATCATTCAAAGTGTGTCCGTTGTGAAGTTCATATCACTAAGACAAAATTACATAAAAATGAGAGCAAAATACTGTATTAGCTGTGTATAAATTAAGAAGTTGTTGGTCGTTGATGACTGTACATTCTGTTTTCAAAAAATGTTGGCTATGAAGATAGTGCAACGTTGGGCCTGAGCAAACAGCACTTGTAAAGCTTTAGATAAACAAATAATCATGAGAAGTTGTCCCAAAAAATCTTAAACAGAAAACTAATAAGCAATTCTATCAAGTATAACGGTACTGATAGGTATGCAAAACAGTAATGACGTAATTAAGTACTTCTATACAATAATCCAGAAAGGTTTAGACTCTAAAGATAGGCTAGATTGGAAATTTCTAACATTATGAATTCAATTGTACAATAAAGTATGTAAGTAAATTGCACATTGTATAATACATGACTAAGTGCAGTCAGTTAGAAAATATTTGTCGACTAGTCAAATTATATTCATATAATACTGAAATGAATCTCTCTCGATCGTTATTTGAATGAAGAAGTGTTTCTTTCAATCAATAAAAACCTCTACAATACTAAATGTTCTTTCTGTGATTTTCATTTTTCATGAATTTGTAGAATGGAACAGTTAGAAAGGCTAGGACGAGTTAATTCGGCCGCTGATAGAGATACTTATCTTTTTTCCTCTATTTTGAGTGAACGTAAGATGCCTGGGGAATACTAGAGAAGAACGCAAGTGAATATGACAGGTGGACTAAAACTGAACAACTTTACGACATTCATCAGATAGATCCATGAGCTTTCAACCATCAACTCCTATAAATTTATATTTTTCGGTGCTGCAAACCGAAATTTATGCTGTGGTTTTCTATTCCATTATTACTAATGTATTGAGGGATTGAGTATCAGGTTGAAAATGTATATATACTGACTTCATAGTTGAAAGAAGAAATTATACATGTCTCTTCTGTATGTTTTACTTTATTTATCTGATGTCTATCTCTATACTTTCTTTTTGACGCTTGCAGGTCAATATCTTCTAATTTCTTAAGGAATGCTATCAGATGTCAGATTCAATGGATTCATTATAGTGAAAAGGCAGCGTTACTGCCATAAAAAATGCTTTAAAGGCGCATATAGCTGTTTTATCGACATCTCTCTTCCTTTACCACTACATCATCTATATATCTCCTTATGATAAATAATAAAAAAGGTAAAGTGCTCGACCAACCCCCACTGTTCTATTTTTGCTCACGATCATTTTTAACCCGGCAAACATCGTGTTTTCTCATCTCGTGAAAATATGCTGGCTGCAAGCCCGATGTTGCGCGCACTCAGCTGAACCCTCTACGCAGATCGAAAATGCTGAGCGCCCGAATAATCCCACCGCACCCTATCTATTCTCATGACCCTTTGAGCGATGTAGAAAGCCAGTGAAAAACCATCTATATATGCTTATATATTATATGCAAAGTTCATCCCCCTGCGAAAATTTAGGCGGGTCTCTCAGTAAATACGATTTTTCCTGGATGACTGACTCGATGCTGGAAATTTTTTGAGGCCCAGCCAATCGATTATTTCATATTCTTTTTCTTCAAGTTGTTTCACCAGAGAACGATTATCGAGAAAACTCGTTGCCTTTTTGAGAGTTACGTTGACGTCAAAGTGAAATATTTGATAACTCACCATATATCATACTGCATAAACTTTATTCCTTTTCTTTCTTCTTTCCATGTCAATCAATTTGATTACCTTTCTTTTTGTAGTATAAAATTTATATATTATTTATTTATAATATGATGATTTGTGTGTTGCTCTTCCTCCTGTTTATGTTTTTCCTCGTGTTCATTTCAAAACACATTTTTAAATGGCGCTCCTCAAGGTAGTCTCAATTTGGCGAATAGGAGCGGCCGGATGACAGCTGAATTGTACATTCAAATTCTTCAACACAATCAACGCCAAACTTCGTGCACTAAAGATAACCCAATTCTCATTATTTGTGACAATCACAAGTCACATATTTCTATTGAAGCTGTCAACTATTGCTGTGACAATGGAATTATCTATATTTTTCTTTCCTACCACACACATCACACAAATTACAGCCGTTGGATGTCAGCGTTTTTGATCGATTTAAAGGCAAACTGAAAATAGTCTTTAATGATTGGCACGTACGAAATATTAGTAAGACTTTATCTACATATAATATAGCTGAACTTTCAAAATCTGCATTCTTGCAATCTATTACACCTAAAAACATCACTAGCGGCTTTTCAAAGCCAGGAATTCGGCCATTCAATAAACTTACATTTGGTAAACAAATAATGATTTTGCACTTATAGAAATATTCAGGGGAAGTTTCCAAGAAATTAACCAGAAAATCGAAAGACAGGAACTAAATTTTATGGAACTGGAAATAAGTACAAATGATAGAGTTATTAATGAAAGCTGTAACAAAGTCAAGACACAAGAAGATCCTTTTGATAACTAAGCGGTTATTGCTGCACCTACGAATGTTACCCCACTTCACAACGTTTCACTAATTTGAAATGCTGGTCCGTCAAGCTTTCAGACTAATAATGAGATAATGTCTCCAGCAGCCGTACGACCATGTTCGAAAAAAAAAAGTCGGTTACAAATCTTACATGAAGAAAAAAAAAGAAAACAACAAGTTAAATTGATGAAGCAGAAAGGAAAGGAGTTGAAAATAGCAAAGAAATTATTTTCCATATTCACCAATAAGATTTTTGAACCCACATGTGAACTTTATCATGTACTACAATTTTCTGCCAATATTTCTTACCACGCACATTGTTAAATTTAGTTGCTGGGTTTAAAAATTCCTGTATAATCGGTAATTTTACTGTCAAGCATAATAAATTTTGTAGCGAATCTCACATGACTTTTTAATCTAAAATTCTTTTCGTGTAGATGCAAGAGTAGAAAGAGATAATATAATTTCCATACAATAATTCGCCGGCAATACAGTCGATACGTAGACTGCCGTAGGAGCCACCAGTGACCGGCGACGCGATCAATAGTATATATGCATAATTAAAATGAATACCGATACTGATAAAATTTCCAATGATACTATTGTTACTATAATGGTTTGAAGAAATTAACATCACATAAAACATATGAGAATAATTTCATCAACGCATGACAAATATACACATTATCTATGCATGTTTCGATGAATCACATGAGTGGAGTTTATGCAAAGAAAAAATGAACCAATACAATCGGCACAATATTTTACCACTTTCGTATAAGACTTTTTTGCCCTTATTCTTCGTAGTTGCTTTGAATTACTTGCGTAGCAATCATAGCAAAATCGTACTTTTCCGGGTATTTTTTTTCAATTCATGACGAGGTTTTTGCTTTAAGTAGTTACTTGATAAAATGAAAACTTCACCTCCAGAACATTCCACCTTAATATTTTACTACTTTCATCCTAAAATTGGGAATCGAAGTATTCTTTCGAGTTACTTGCCTGAATAACGCCATTTAATTTACAATACAAGTATTCAGAAAAAGTGCTATTTTTTGTACCACCTCACAGTTTCACGCAGTGGTAAGCTATGAGCAGTTATCTGATCAGATAAACTGACTGAAGATTTCTCTGAATCATATTCTACTGCTATTTTAAGTCTCTCACATGAACTATATTTTTTCTGTATAGTTGTCATTCCTGCTGAATGTTTTGTAGATAACAACAATACATATCTCTTATCTTCTCACTTTAATACTGTCATACCACTCTCGCCTGATAACTTCTCCACATTTTAATTTTTTGGATACTACTTGTTTTGTATTGCCTCACCGATTCTTTTACAGAATACCCACTAAATATGAGAGGATCGTAATTAATTTTTTCGCCAGGTCAACATTTGTGTACCAATTACCTGTACAGATAATATGATCTTTGCACAGAATATCTTCACAAGGAGACATTATGATTTCAGACGATTTGTTTACAAATTCGATTTATATTTTCGTCTTTACCCGTACACGTACATTCGAGACAAATAAGTGTACCCTGGACCACTATACATAATTCAAAAACTTTTATTATATATTCGTGCCGTTTTTGTTTTGAATATTGACAAAACATTATGCGACTTCGAAAGGGCAGTAATGATTCGTCAATCTCCCACTCTTACGAAAACAACCCTTGCAGAACAGATTCGGTTTTTTTGAGTATCATTATTGAATTCGGGAAAGAAAAATATGTGATGATACCAGATTTCAAAAATATTTATCCTCCCCTTTTCTAGAAATTAAATAAAAACTATCCTTTTTGTCCACGTTTTAAAGGGGTGTAAGTTTCTCACGATGCGTTTGAGGGCCTATGTTTGACAGACAAAAATTAAGTGCAGGATTCAACATAAAATATTATTCATTTTACGCAAAATAATTTTTTACTTTAACACAATTCTTGTGTCGAAAATTGATACAAAATCTGCGTCAAAAACAATTGACATAAATTTTGAGTGGACTTTCACGCGAAATTTTTCATTGTGTGCAATCGCTGATGATGGCAATTTATTTCTATAAATTGATTAATAATCTGGTTTCGTTAGCGTTATTTACTGATTAGTAACGAAGTTGATTTGCTTACGTTTCATTTTGATTATTTTATATATTGATACATTTCTTCAATCATCAAGATATTTTAATGACTCAAATGGATTGAATGTAAGTGACATAATGGAATAACATTAAAAACACATTCACGTATATTATATTATAGATTCAATGCACAAATTTTGAGTCAATATTTTCAATACAAACGATTTTCAACTATGTATAGCTGCAATTAGAAGAAAAGAATAATATGTAATTTTCATTCACATATCAACTTACATATTAAAAGCTCTTGCAAGTAGTGCATAGCTATATGTATTGACGATGCAGTTTATATGCATGTATATTGTATATATGTGTGTGTGAAGAATAGATATAAGAGAAAATAAGTGATATGTGACATGCAGGATATGTATCCATATATATTGTCTCCTATAATAAATATATTCTAAGCATACCCTATGAGTATACATTAGACTGATTCAAATAAATCGACTATTTTTTTTTCAAAAGGACCACTGGAATACCTTTAGGGAGGTGTAAAAAGATGCCTGTTGAAACCGGAGCTCTTACTATTACTATTAAGAGGTCACTCATCGTGAATTTCTATTTCCGATTTAAATTACATGGAAAAATTTATTTTTATCGTTAGAATATTTTTTAGCTTACGAACCAATGGACGGATTCAAATGATCAATACATATTTTTATAGGAAATTGAATGCTCTACAAAAAAGGATTCATACAATTTTTTCAGAACTTTTACTGTTTAGAAAATATCGGAGATTCAAGTTTGAAGAATTTAAAAAAATTTCTTTGTTACCATTAAATATTATAGCTCGTAGACAAATAAATATTACAAAGTGCGAAATATATATTTTTGTAGGAAATTGAACGCTCTACAAAAAAGGTCTCTTGTGGTTAATCGATTATTCTAACCATTCACAAGATATTCGCATTCATGACTTGAATGGATAAATTTAAAATATTTATTAAAAAACTATTAAAATCAGTACGTAGGGATTCGAATGCGAATATCTTCTAAATGGTAAAAGTTACGAAAAAATTGTATGATACCTTTTTTGTAGAGCGTTCAATTTCCTATAAAAATATGTATTGATCATTTGAATCCATCCATTGGTTCGTAAGCTACAAAATATTCTAACGATAAAAATAAATTTTTCTATGCAATTTAAATCGGAAATAGAAATTCACGATGAGTGACCTCTTAATATTAATATTAAGAGCTCCCATTCTAACAGGCATCTTTTTACACCTCCCTGAAGGTATTCCAGTGGTCCTTTTGAAAAAAAAAGTCGATTTATTTGAATCAGTCTAGTATACATTTTACTTACATTTCAGTTACATTTATATTCTAAATATATAATTGTATATAAAATATATGTGTAAGATAAAAAAATTTCGGCAAGTAGTTGTATATTTAATCGAAAAAGTAATTCTATTTTCATAATCAAGATATATTGGAATTTCATATGATCTTATTATATTCAATATCAAACAAAAAATTTACATAAAACATTTCTTCCATTTTTCTTTGAACACTTTTTTGTTTTCTTTTCGTAGCATAAATATGTAAAAATAATTCAGAATATTTATGAAGGAAAGTGTCATTTTTCATTGCCCTCTATTGTACATATACCACAACTTTAATAAAAACTAAAAGTCATGTCGAAAAAATTTCATTAACTGCTGTAGCCGAGAAAACCCACACGTCGGCTGCCTACCCCGAGTTCCAAATTGTGCGGTTTTTTGAAATCTACGAAAATATATAAAGAGTAATTGTTCCCATTGTAGTAACAATTGTTGGTAAATGGCAATGATGCAAGTAACATTCAGTCGGAAAACATTTGAAAATTAATCCAATTTTGTTTCATTCTCTTATACGTTTCATTCTCTCCCATTCATTTCTATCTTTATTATAAATTTGTGCAATAGAGTTACAGCATTTATTTTCTTTTGTCTTGCTACTAATTTTAAAATTAGTTAACATAAAATCTTCATCAATTCATTATTCAGAATCATAAGTATACGCTTCAGAAGTAAACAGGAAATTACAGTCGCACTAGCTCACCTCACCCTACTTTTATAACTATTCCCTATCTTACTACTGCTATTACTGCTACTGTTGCTGCTTGTGCACTTCCTTAACTGACTACAAAAATATTCAAAATACCGGCTGATCATTAATTGGAGAGGATATGAATTCTCGCAAATATACATGTTCATCCTATCCTCGTACATATTGTGTGTACATGCAATATTTATGTATTTATATGTACGCAGTCCAGAATCGTATTAATGAGTATAAACACATTTACCACTCTGTAATATTCTGGATCAATTAGCTAATGGACTAATGAGTTCATGGATGAGGAATTCACTGATGCACAACCACTAGATTATTGGTATATTGTTGGGTTATTACTATATATGCATACGTTTATAGCCAATGTTTGGACGAATGAATATATATTTTCGCTGATGGGATCAAAAGCCTCTGTGGATTCACATCCCATATATTAAAACGCTTCAATGACCATTATATTGAAAATGATAGTTTTTCCAATTACACAATGCATAAAGTGCACAATTAATACACAAAGTCCATCATTTAATAATGTTCAATATTGCACTATGTACAAAAATAAAAAAATTTATATAAGAGGTTAGTTCAGAATATCACATGTACCATACAGAGATATAGAAGAGCCTGCAAAATATTACAGAGGAAAATTCAAGGATTTTATGAATATTGCTTGATAATTTTTACAAATAATTAACAAAATTAGCACACATCGAATAAATATGATTTGTTCTAAATAAATGATACTTGATCCAATTGAATTGCGGTATTTGCAATTCAATTTCAGATGCTATTCATTAAGTAATGGGGCTATGACATGGACACATTAAAATTTTTCGGAATAATCGAAAGTTTTATTGCATTTGTATATGATATGTTAGCCCACTATGTATGTCCATGTTTTGTTTTTCCTGAATTCATCTCTTCCATTCTTATTCATTTTTGAATATATCTATCAATTCAGGTAAATAATCAACTCGAACAATACTGCAAAATTAAGCAAGAAAATGTTGTGTTGAGTGTAAAAAGCATCGAAGTGGATTCAAATCTCGATTCATGGAGATTTTCCAATGTTGAATTGATATGCTGACAAGTGAAATATCAGATTAACCAACTACTAGAAGGAGAAAAGAAATACAAAAGTTTTGACTCGGACTATCATATTTTTCTGCAAAATAAATCAATGCTATGTTCGTTTCATTATATTGCCAATGACATAGAAAATAATATCATACATAATATATGTTACAGTGAGAAATAGATAATCGATTTGAGTTTCTATGAAGCTTAATACAAAAGTATTGATATCAAAGTATTTATTGTTAACGAAAAATCTCGTAAATTTTTATTACCAAGATGAACAGACTTGGAACTTCCATAATAATGTAGTTCATATTATTTGTTAACATAATATTTATTATAACATTTGGTCTTGTCGAATGCTCTATGCATCTAGAATAGTTGAATGGTTTCTAATTTTCGCAAGAATCACTGGCATTCAAAGTGTAAGTGAATGCTTTATATTCATTTGATGAGAATTATGTCTATTTTTTTTCTATTTTCCCATTCGAAATAAACGAGTGCGAATAAAGCTTTACTTCATGCTGAAAATAACCATGTATATTGGTAGGATATTGATTATCGAGTTCACTATATTTATGTCTCAATCATATCACTATAGGAAATATTAAAAATCTCATATTCAACTTGTAACATTTTTCTCGAATGTCCAACGTCAATTTATGAAATTTTTTGATAATGAAAATTATTTTCACTCTAATATTTTATTGTGATATGACTTTTGGACTTGAGTCGAGAGAAAACTTGTAGTATATGATAAGATAAAAAAGTTTCTTCAAGAAAAAAAAGTAAAACACTTAAAAATTCATATTAGGTAGGTAACTATAATATGTTACCATTTCGCTTTGTGAAATCGCATCATTTTCTCTTATTTCCTCACCACTTTTTAACCCGATACATATAGTAATTTTTATGTAAACTCCCGTAAAAGTCTATATGTTAATTATTTAGGTGGAGTTTTTTTTATTAAAATTTTTTTTTTTATGATTCAATCTTTTGAATACACATGTTTAAGAACGCTTTTCATAACTTTGATATATTGCTTCAATAGCCTTGATCGAAACGAAATTTCACGTACACAATTATTATATTATTTTGACCTTTCCTCATGGACTTAATGTACTCATTTTAGCTATTGTACGTTCTATAAATTCGAGCAATATAATTTTATTTATCATAAATAAAACTAGAAAAAAATGAACATCTTCATTCATTAAGTCCTTCGAGACCGTGGAAAATCTGTAGCTCTTTGAATAATCAAAAAATAATGCATTGTATTCTTTAATACACTCATCTAATCGATGACAATATTTTTTTGATATTATAATACTTATTACTACATAGTGGAAAATTTTTTGTAAAAGTCCATTCAAAATTCATGTCGAATATTCTGAACACAGATCTTGTATTAATTTTCAACACAAGAATTTGTGTTGAAACAGAAAAATAATTTTGTGTAAAATGAATAATATTTCATGTCGAATCTCGCACTGAATTTTTGTCTCTCCGACTTATATACATTTGGAGTCATATTTTTCAATTATTTGTGAGTGTTCAACATCGGATTGATTACACTTAAATGAATAATATGTGTTCTTCGAAAATCATTTTCAGATTGAATTTGTGTGAAAAAATGTTTAACATAAATTCAGAATGGAATTTTATAAAAATTTTTTTTCTGTGTAAGGAAACAAACATAATGATAATACGAGCTCTTCAATTTTTTTCTTCGTGATGCGATGCATTCATTTATATATACATTACTTATTTACACACATACATATTTATAAACCTTGCGCTCTGTAGTTGCACTTCGTCGGAAACGTGAATAGTTACTTTTCATTGCATTTTTTCCTACAGAAAAACTTGCAAACTCTGAATTCATCCCTCTGCTTCCCTCACCTTCAATAGTAGTTGAAAAATAAACGGATAAAGTTTTTCCCACGACGGACTAAATCCTCTCAAGCAAAATAACTAATATATATACACGTGTATACGCTGGAATGCATCTTATGTTCCTTCTTTTTGGTCATTTTTTGTGAATTAATGTCAGAAACTTCTTCATTGAATCCAATTCAATAAAGAAGTACTTGTCCGTTAGTATTAGAATTTCTTCGAATGAATTATTGAGACAAAAATTCATTCAACACGATGATCTTTTCATTCAATCAGTTCGGGTTGCCTATAGATTTTAATCAGCCACAATACCGGAGGAAGAAATGGTCAGCAACATGTGCCCATATAGATTTAAATTTCATAAAATGACGAAAATAACGCAGCTATGGGATTTTTTTTCAACGCAAAACTATTTTCTGAAATAAATTAATATATTTTGGAGATATCTCGATTAAATTAATTCAAAATTATTTTTCACTTATTTCAATTGACATAAGATAATGGTAGGTTCCGTACAAAATTCTTTGGCCAATAATATAAATAATAACAGAAAATCATAATCTTGAAACCTCACACAGTAAACAATTTTTCGTAAAAATGCACGATCTTTACGCAGATTTTGTATCAATTTTTAACACACGAATTTTTGTTGAAGCAGAAAAATAATTTTGCGTAAAATTAATAATATATCATGTCGAACCATCGGAGTTGAATCGAGTTACATGAATAATGTGTTGTTCTAACATCATTTTTAGGTTGAATTTCTGCGAAAAAAATTTTGGCACAAATAATGGGTGGACTGTTACAAAAAATTTTTCACAGTGCCGACATTATCAATAATGTAAACAGTTAATAAATTATATTTCCTCTGAAATTTTCATACTAAAAATATATGATTCATACTCCAATTGTGGGAAAGGCAAAAGAGAAAGTCCATTTTGGTCACATATGTCAACATGCAAATCTAAAGTTTTATTAATTTTAATTATATCTGATTTATTGTTACAGCTGACAACGTACCAGTGGGTTTCCCAGTAATCACTCAATCACCCACAACTAAGGTGGTTGAAATGGGTCTTAATGCCCTATTATCTTGCACTGCCATTGGTTCGCCGACCCCAATAATTTCTTGGATACGCAACATGGAACCCATTGACACTTCTAACCCCCGTTATTCCGTCTTAGATTCCGGTAAGTAAATATGGATAATGGATATCCTTTTGACCACTGGTTGATAGCTTTTATATTCAAATAATTTAAGTCATCCTATATACTAAAAAGATTGTATATAATTATATGCAAATATATATGATTATATATACGAGGTTTGTTCAAATGAAATGGTGACTTTTTTTTCTCGAAAAATATTTATTTATTCTTCAATATCTATTTTGTCCCCTTCAAAGTAATCCTGTGGCCGAAGCATGATTACGGTGTTTTTTTTTTGGTCAAAAAATCATGAACAAGCAACGATGTGCGAGCAAGTGCATTATCGTGATAATAAAGCCATGTTTTGCCACATATCCAGGCGTTTTCTTTGTATTACTGTATATGCAAACGGTACATGTCGACTTGATGATGATATTCCTTTTTGACCGTACGACCTTGTGAGTAACATCACTGATGTTGTTCAACCGTCGCAGGAGCATCGCTCAACAACGGTTTTTTTAGTGAAAATTTAGCAATTTCGGAACAAACTTCGCAGCTACACTTTTCATACCCGAAATATCGGGAAAAAATGCATGGCATGAGCCAACCGATATGCCGACATCCTCAACAACTTCTATAATAGTTATTCGACGAATTCATAAAAATTGTCTTCATTAATTGCTTCAACGTTTTGATCGGTTGTTGACGTGCTGCGGCGTCCAAAATGGGCATCGTCTTTAACATATTCTCGGACTTCTGTGAAGACTTTGTACCACTCATAAACATTTTTTTGCTCAAAGTAGACTCGCCAAATGACACAGACATAATTCCAAAAATGTTGGAGTACTTAATTTTATTTTTCACACAACATTTAATACAGATTCTTGAATCCATTTTTTTTGCTAGCAAAAAATCACCAATCACACCATCACACGTCCAACCTTTATATCTATTAAAAATAAACTAAAATTGTAAAATGGTCTGATCATATCAATATATATTAGGAACATGTGTACGAACCTATCAAAAACGAAAAATCGAGAATCGAATATACATTAGACTGGGCCAAAAAAAATGAACATTTTTTTTTTTGAAAGCTATATCGAGAATATCATTCAGAATGACAAAA
>JAQQBS010000004.1:583951-599170 GCA_030347275.1 Microctonus aethiopoides
TTACTAATATACACGAATTCACATCAATAAATAACATTTACTCCCTTGAACCTCCATTTTAAATCGCTTTTTCTAAACGATCATTAAGCGCTATACCGAGTAAGATTACTCTCTCTTTTTTAGTTACCGCACTGTCTAAAGAATTATTCAATTCTTACATACCTGTGAATAACTATTAATGAAACCTAGGATTTGATCTTTCTCGTCTGATAGTATGTATTTTTTTTTATATAAATAATTGTCCATCCAAAAATTACTTGAAGATAATAAAACTACGCTTTTGTTGAAAAATAATCAAATAGGCAAAAATAAATTGATATTTATTATGAAATTTACATATTTTCGTAATAATATTGTTAAAATAATGATAAATATTGAGAGATTTTTGATGAATAATGTTCAATAATGATCGAAAAAGTGAATTTGTTCCGTTGAGTGAAAAAAATTGAGTTAAGAACGGAAAACTTTAAATTTCAATTTTTTCTTCGATTTCAATCGTGAATAACTTTTGAAAAACTAAATTTAAGCAAAAATATTAAGCGACCTTTTTTGTAGAGCATTAAATTTCCTTCAAGAATCTGATGTAACCTTCTTTAAATATTTATTAATTCATTAGTTACAAAATTTGAAAGTAAAAAGAGCAAATCGAAAAAACTCATCGATTTATTAAGCTCAATTACTCGAAAACGGCTTGTCTGACGAAAATTTTCAATCAGGCCTTTTTTGTAGAGAATTCAATTTTAGATAAGAATGAGTGAAACTGAATTTTTTTACTCTAATTTTTTGACAGTTCTGACGTAAAACATCAAACTATGACTAAAAATCAAAAAATAGCAGTGATAGACCTCTCAAAATTAATATTAAGGGCTCAAATTTTCACGAAAATTCTTTTTTGTCATTCTGAATGATATTCTCGATATAGCTTTCAAAAAAAAAAATGTTCATTTTTTTTGGCCCAGTCTAATGTACATAACCCACGAAATTTGAAAACTCAACTTGTTATTTGAACAAACGTCGTACAATCATAATGAAATTCGAAAATTCATACATGATGATACATGAGTTTAAGCAATACTAAATACAATTAGGTATGTCTATAGATATAAATTCCAAATTAAAATAATAGTTTCATGATTTCAATGTGTAAAAGATGCAAGATGAAAGAAGTGTTGAAAAATATGAATGAATGGGAGTTTGATGTGTAATCAGAGCACCTGGTCGACGAGTATAATTTTCAGACGAAAAAATATTAGCTAGAAGCATAAAAAGAAAGCACCGATGACAAGGCTGACTTGATAGCAGTACGTCAATCGGGACGTCACCTCTCATAGAAGGGTGGTCGGTTATACGTATATCGCGAGTTTTCTGTAGTTTCCCCCCAATCGAGCACAAATGCAGGTAATTCTGAAAAACTGAATTGGTTCCAGCCGCATGAGAGGGCAAAAAAAAACGAAGAAAAAGAGATGGATAAATGAAAAGTATATTCGTTGTGAAAGTTATATAGATCAGATGCGCACATATAAAATCAGTGATAATTTATTTATTTATTTATTTATTTATTTATTCATTTATTTATTTATAGATGTACTTATGTGTTTTTTCGGGTCGTATGTATTCTTGAGATCACAGTAAGAGTATTGTGCTTGATTTTAGTAATCAAGAATTCAAGTAATTGCGTAAACTTGAATTCTGACTTATGTTTTTCAGTGTATAAATGAAATATAAAACACGAAGTCAATTATCAGTTTCCAGATATGACTCGATTATATTTTTGAACGTGCAAGTTTATACACTCGGGTAATAGCATGACACTGAGAAAGTGCTCACACGATATACCCTCAACAATGTTCACTATATCTATCACGTTTAATCTATATCTATATATACAACGACACACTACACCCTCTTCATCTATTGCAGCAATGACTCTTTAGTATACTAAAGTATAAAGTGCCTCTTCACATCTAATTGCATCGACTTGCATTAAGTGCTGCTCTATGTCAACATTGTAAAAATGATTCAATAATACTTCAGCTAGTAGGAGAGGATGTAAATTATCACAGCAAATATAAATAGATTTTTTCCCTTTTTATTTGTAACATTTGTTTGAAAAATCTCACTTCGATTCATCAATTACTTCCATATGTACGGTATTATTCCATCGCAATCATTTGATATTTATTAATCATAATTGCACGATTGTAAGCTATCGATAACATAGCTTTAATCGTGCAGTGGCAGAATTATTAATTTGAATGCGCCACCTCATCGTAAGAATTACTCTCATTAAACAATAATGTCACGTGTTTTAAATATCTAAATATAATTACACTCTGTAAATTCTATTAAACTTTTCGGTGCACGTGCTACACTCTTTCAGTATTCGTCAAATGCTCTCTTGTTTATTTTAATTGCCTGGTTATCTGAAATAGCAGAATTTACATTGGAATTCCATTTGTTTAACAGTGCAAATATTAATTGCTGCGAGACTTTCTGCACGTTGATAAATATTGATCACTATAACTATATGATGTACAATTCGTAATTTATTCACGTTTTCGATTTTCATGTACGTTATTGACATTTCACAACTATGGCAGATGGATCATACTTGTGTTAATCTAATTTGACAAAAATACGTCTAACATATGTCTTTCTTACCAAAATTTGGTTTTAATATTGAGTGCAAATTATTCAAAGCATTATTTGAAAAAAAGTTCAGTCTATTTATCAATTCATTTATTTAAAAGTTCAATCTATTATTAACTTAATTAATCACTTTCATATCGGATATGAAGCTTAGGATCATAAAAGTACACAATATTTTAATAATAGCGTGTAAAAATATATGAATTAATGAGCGGGTGTTTTCGTTTGCTTCCATAGATCTATTTTTCCCCTTGTTTTCTCATATGTCTACTTCATATCCCAACACATATATTAAATGTCTATATATTGTTGAGATCATTACTGTCACCGAATATTTGCTGAGTCGATGCTATCGAATAATCGATAATGCGTGCCGTCCGAATCATCACGTGATGGTGGTATAATGACACAAAAAATGTATAATAAATGCTGAAATGACGTATACGTTCAGTACGTGAATATATTACAATGTACATTACTTTAACAAGGAGTATACTCGACTTGTATTTCTCATACAACTGAATTCATTTTCTATGTACCATCGTTCAATAGAAATTATTCATTCAATAACACTTGTGAAAATACAAATAACAACAATGAAAAAATGAATTCTATATCGTATCATTAAAGTTAGTATGAAGCATAATACAACATTCACAAAAACAGAAAATTCTGACACATTGAGTATGCTCATGACATCTAAGAGACGAAAAATTTTCTCAGAAAACTTATTAAGAAAAGCGCAAAAGATTTGAACAAGATGTATTGATTGTATTGATTTTACATATGCAATGGCCTATTATGTCTCTTATTATCTCCTGTCTCTTGTTGTCCCTTGTCCCTTGTCATATGTTGTCCGCTATCTCCTGTTGCCCCTTATCCCCTGTTGACCCCTATCCCTTGTCCAACACCAAGAGTCCTATCTCTATAGGGGACAACAAGGGACAAGAGACAGGGGACAGGGTACAGGGGATAATAAGGGACAAGAGATAACAAGAGATAGGGGACAATAGGAGACAAGGGACAAGAGACCGGGGACAATAAGAGACAACAGGGGATAACGGGGGATAATAGGGGGCAGAGAATAACAAGAGACAGGGAATAACAAGGGACAACAGGGGACAGGGAATAACAAGAGACAACAAGGGACAGGGGAAACAGGGGACAATAGGAGACAACAACGAAAAAGGGACACGGAACCGGGGACAGGAAACTTTCAACAAGTCAAAATTTCCTAAAAACTTCCCAAAATTCTTAAAACTTATAAAATTTCTTGAAATCTCTTAAAATCCCGAAAACGCCTAAAACTTCCAGAAATATTCGAAAACTCTTGAAATCTTCATATAAAACTTTTTAAAACTTTTGAATCTTTATTCAAAAAGGTTAGGCGCTCTATTATTTCAAAATAAATATCCATCATTTCATTCATTGTATAGAAATAACAAATGATCTCATGTGTTTGAGAAGTTCGTACTGTATTAAAAGTAAATCTCTAATTCTATCACGGATTTGGTTCAAAGGGACAATGAAATTCCACTTAGTGGTCCACTGTGCTGCTACAGTAGACGAGCACCCAAGGTGCACCGTGGGTGTACCACGGTGCACCCCCCTATTGGGGTAACTTTTTAATATAATTTGTGTAACACAAAATTAATACAAATCTTTAGAGGTCTGAGAAATTTTTTACTGTATGAATCTGTAAGAGTATAATTTCAGCTCAAAGTGAAAGAATTAAATCTACCCAGATATCAAAAGTTTCATAATAATCTTCAAGAATCTTATATTCATGGAAAAAAAAGTTAGTATAAGATAAAAATTCAATCAAAGTTCTGATTAATGATGTAAATTAGTTTTATTATTTTTCACTCTACTTTATTTTCCTCTTGTTTTTTGTATGTCTCATTAGCCCATTTGCATCATGGTTTCACTTCAAATGCTGTGCTCAGGAATCAGTAATGTTCAACTGACGACTTGCCCGTATTAACGCACGTGCAATGGTCGGTCGTAGGTAAAAGACAGTCGCCACTCATGAAATATTTCGCACATAATGCAAATGGGTTAAATAATCATTTTTTTCAATACGTGCACGAAACTGACGACTTTTCTTCCGTCATTTGCGATGAAAATATGGCCGTTATTGATCAATCAGAGAACGCGAATTATTCATATTTTCCCGCATTTTGTTTTTTAAATTGAAGGAAAAACATAACCTCAGTTTTTCTGCCAGTAGAAAAATAGTCATATTACTGCAAATATTTGGAACTCAAAAATTTGCCATTTTTGTACAAGTGCAGTTGATAAAAATATTGTGCGTAACACTGGAGAAGACTTTGATGTTTATTTTATCGGATTTCAAATAATGTTTCAAAACAAGAAGTCAGGTTATCTATTACTTAATTTATAAACAAATGACCTACACTACTGTGACAGTGAAAAAATAATGAATACTTTAAAACACAGTTCCTTATAATATCAACATTTATTAAACCTTTTAACTTGGACCACTCCTACATTGAACTCTTTATGTATTAGAATTTCCACATGTTAATTTAAAAACATTTTCCTCCTACTTCTCTTGTACTATATAAGCAAGAGTTGTATGTACTACTCAGAAAAGCCCGTTGACAAACATCTCACACAGCACACTTTAACTTCATTCGCGTGTATTCGCTGCCACCTATGTTCTTTTTCTTTCTGTTCTGAACTCTCTACCCGCTACATCTATATACGTACACTGTATATAAGTCATGTAAAGACATATATACATATACATACCTCGCACATCCACTCTTATATCCCATAAAATATCTAGTGTAGTGTAATGTAATGTAAAAGATAAAGTTAGAGACCTGTGTATCTATATTGTATACACCCGACTACGTGTGCATGACATGCAACAATGTGGATACGCGAATAATGGGAATGAACATGAAAAAATAGATGAAGCACATTTTCTACCGACTCGGCGTTCTTTTGTCTACTATTTACATGGTCGCGTCTTGTTCTGTTCTTTTCGCTTTTCATCTCACTAAAATGCAGGTGTCAGCAAAATATGTACAAATGTTTTTGTACTCCCTCTGTCGACGAGTACAAACATATAGACCTATTCTATACATGGATATTTAAAATTATATGTATACGTATCAGAATCTGATATAGATATATAACATCATATAAAAACTTATATGATATGCAGCATCTATAGTTTTTTTCGTCATGTATATAATCAGTTGAGCCATATTATATACCAATGTAAATCCCTATATGTGTACAAACGCTTATATAAAAGTAAACATAATAGAGATATATCAAAATATGAAAAATATGCGCGATGCAGCGCTATACTTTGAATCGAAATTGAGATGTGCACGCATGTGGTAACAAAATTTCTTTCATATTTTCTCAAGAATACATGAATCTTAGGATGAAATCAGAAATTTCAATTCAATTTTTTCTTACTATAATAGTTATTTGTGTATCTAGGCCGGAAAGTTGACCATTTTTGGCCAAATCCGAAATATGTGGCCGAGGCGTAGCCGAGGTCCACTATATATTTCGGATGAGGCTAAAAATGATCATTCGGCCTTGATACACACAATATTTTTTAGGCGAGTTCCTCAAAAAATGATGTTTAAGGGATTAAATATTCACTAAAATGACCAAATTAATGAAAATGCACGGCGCTGTATACCTATATATTATAGTATAATATAGATATACAGCATGCGCTGGGATCACGCGACTTTGTCTTTTGTTTTATGGATAAATATAAAATAAAAGATTGCGTTGCTACACAGTTCAATCACAAACGTTGTATCTGCCAGTATCGTAGCGTTTGAATTGAAGGTAAAAAAATAGTATGTTTCGTCATGTTCATTGTTAAATAAATACTAATGTTTTATAGTTATTATATTTGATAATATTAGTAATGTTATGAAATAATATTTCAAACTCCTGTTTCAGTTTCGTTATTTTTTAGGAATAAATTTATAATAAATATGATTATAAATTGAAATAAATAACATGCATCCGTGAAGTAAAAAAGTGTACAGAAAAGTATCATTTTAGGGACTCTATATTCATGTTCGATTGTGTAATGTCATATTCAAACATACATGTTTATATATAATAATTTGGATGCTTGTGTCAGGCCATTTTCGGTTTATAATTATATACGTATAGATAATAAATAGATGATCATATAAAACAATTTTTTCTCAAATGGTTGCTATAATATAATATAGGATAATTATGGTTCAAGGCTGCGATCTGAGCAGTGCTCTTCTCCTTCGTCGTATTGCTGTAGGCCAGCAGAGATACTGGTCTAAAGCTAAATGATTCCTACCATGTCTGCCAAAGCGATAATAGTTGATCTTGTAAACGAGTATTCATTTATTTTACCTGCATAAATCCAGAACAATGCATATTACGTTCCTTTTTTATTGCAGTTCTTTTTACTTAAAGAAAAGATTCGCTCTCATACGATGCAGCATTATCTAATAAGTCCAGATCTAATTTGATGAACATTTTATCTGTATGTATCCAGATCAACTGTGCAGATTTAGATATTTTAAAATATGGATATATTTGCTGACATATAACTTTTTCGTTATATTTATTCCTGATAAATTGCATTTCTCCCAGGGGCTTCCTACATCTTATAATAGTAAATGATAAATTTTGGCAAGTCATGACAGTTTTCGATATTATCTGTCCATGAATACATTAAAAACATTTTAAGATCTCATGAAATTCGCCAAAATATTAGATCATCTGACGATTTATGCGAACAGAAATAAGTAATCTAAAACTGACTTATTCTCACGGAGTATTCCGAATTCCAAACGAAAATTTACAAATTTTGAGAGATAATGATCGATTTTTTCATAATATTTCAATATCAAGCCGATTCACCACTCTTCACAATAATTCTTGTTTGAATCTAATACTTTTTGACATAATTTCAAAGAGGAATCTAAAAAATAATGCAAGATTGTAACATTATCGAACATTATGGGATATATCAAGGTTATATTAAATTAAATTAAATTCGATCGAATTCGATATAACAAGATCTAATTTTTATTCGACAAGCTACTGGTTAGTCCCTTGACAGCTAACTTGCAACTTTACGTGTGTCAAATATTCAAAGTTTTATATATTGATTCAATGGGTAGTAACTTTTAACGTGTTTCTTGAAGTGTTAATTTTTCCATGTAATGCAATATAGATTTGCACTTCGAAAAACATATTAATAATATATTGAGTTGCAAGGAAGCAATTGCGTCACATTCCGACGAGTGTGAAATTCGCCATCTCAAGCGAAGCAAACGGCCATTACACTCATCAAAAAACCTACACTCCTCCCGGGTTATACACTTTATTTTTTTCAACCCTTGTACGAAAAAGGCAACTTTTTAAGTCAAAATTCACAAAAAACTGAGGTTATGTTTTTCCTCCGATTTAAAAAACAAAATACGGGTAAAGATGAGGAATTTGCGTTCTCTGGTTGGCCATTCTCATATCTTCCCACTGACATCATGTTATTTTTAACTGAAGATACGATACAACGTCAGTTTTTATGCTGATAGGATAACGGTCCGCATATTACGGCTGCAAACGACAGGAGAAAAGTTGCTATTTTTGTTTACGTATTAAAAGAATGTAACTATCCTTTGGATGGATATAAACCTCAAACGATTTAACACACTTGGATTTGTGATGTAACTATGAACAGTGAAACTATAGAGATAGAATATTAAAAATTGAAGTATCATAGACGAAAACGAGATAAATTTTCATTCGGTACATTTGTTATTGTTTATTTTCCGAATAATTTATATGATTTAATATCGTGAACAAAAAATGAGGCAAATCGTGACCTGACCAAAATTTGATTATTTTTTATTTATTTTTTCAATAAGTTGTTGACCCCATTTAAGCTTGAAAATTCAGTGAATGGCATTGCTTTTTAGGTATAATGAAAATGTCAATATATGAAAATGAGATATATGTAGAACCAGTGAGCATGTAATGTTAATGGACTTGGGAGAGTGTTGTCTTGTCCTCATTGATTATTTATCAATTACATTTTATGTTTTACAAAGACTGCACTATCATTGCTTTTACGATTGCGTACTTCAAGATCAGCAAGACGCCAAAAACATGAACACAAACCTTTCCTTAGATTTTATATAACCGCGGACCTAATTCATTGAGTTATTCTGTCATTTTCTTGAAACAGCGGAAAAACTTCATGCGTACGATCAAAAACGATTCCCCATGTAAATACATTATATATTGGTACGTGCATAGTATTAGAAAAATTTGAACAGTAAATACCGGGGCGAAAATGATCAAATATGGATATAATAGATCTGTCCACATAAAATGATACCTACTCTAATTTGGCTACAGATATGACCAACAGCCTGTGATATATATAGGCTGGTTGATATACTTTTTTATCAAGACCGCACCAAATATTTGACTGTATCTGGTGAAATCTCAAGCTACCCGACGTCATGTACAATCGAATCAATTTTAAATAGTGGATCTATTTATCAAAATTTTTAGTTGAATTATGATATAGATCAATTATGTATCTATCTTTTTCAGGTCAATTATGCATCCCAAAAATAGTTTCTCAATAATAAGCAACTTCCGATTCATCTATCGCGTACATCATACTAAGGAGAATGACATTCAAATCATAATGTACTTCAAATAATGAAATTATGATAATAAAAATGATTTCAACACACGTACATATTTGGTATATATATTTTGTGTAATTAATGATTTGCTCAACGATGTTGATAGTTTCCATGAAGTACGTTTGATACAATTTATGCAATTGTTCACAAATATAATTTGCAAGCTTCATAACTTGATAGTCGAGATAAATTTGACCAGATAGAGGTGGAATTTCAGACCTAGAAAATTCCATATCTGAACAATTAGATCTAATCAGGTTTGGTTCTTTTTTTGAGTAAAGAGACAATATGTGAAGAGAAAAATAGAGGAGTGCAAGATGAAAAGTTTCTATTTCTTTTTTTGTTTTACTAATAAATACATATGTATATGTTACTGAGAGCAATACAATACATTTCTAGTGTGAATATATTTTCTATTTGTATTTTATTTGGATCCAATCCATCGCCATTGAGTCACGCCCGCTAGTAGTAGAGCGCATTCGAACTCTTTGCAGTCATGTCATCCTTTTTCACTCGGTTTGGCGTATAGAGACGACCGTCCGAGTATGAAGAGAGAACACCGAAAAAGGCGGGATGAATACGTACCTATGTGGAGAACCTTGTAATATAATATGAACTCTCAAAAATAAAATGCGATAGATAGAAAAAGTGTTGAAGAAGCAAGAATTATATATAGATATCTTTTCGTAGATATTTTATGTACATATATATTCACTTTGTACACATACTCTAGGAGCTCACAGTAGTAATATTAAATATGGAAAAAGGTATTTCAATATTGGCTGGCAAGCATATGTACACAAATATAGAGTTTTCGATGGAGGTAAACGGTGCAAATCGTAAGCGTTCGTATCAAAATATACATGGTATATTAAATACATGCACATAGCTTTATTTATACATCTA
This sequence comes from Microctonus aethiopoides, assembly GCA_030347275.1. NCBI lineage: Eukaryota > Metazoa > Arthropoda > Insecta > Hymenoptera > Braconidae > Microctonus > Microctonus aethiopoides. The sequence goes on from JAQQBS010000004.1 coordinate 594,223, forward strand.
CCTATACTTGAATAAACGTTTGGAAAATGACGCCATGAGTAGAAAAAGAAATGTTACCTCTGTGTTTGCACCATGGTGAATGTAACGTCTATCGATTCCTCCATATGCACCGTGCGCAACTTGCTCATGAGTGGATTCACATATGTAATGAATATCTTCTATAATAATTTTTGCGAAGAGTACTAATAAAAAATGAAAACGATAGAGAAAAGGCGCGGGCACTATATATGTATCTAAAAACCATTTTGCAAGTACCAGCTTTTAAACAGTAAATCCCGCATTGAAATCTATTCACCTATTCTGGAACTACGATACCACAAACAGACAGACAGACAGACAGACAAAGGCTTCGAACTTCTAACACCTCTTTTTGCGTCGGGAGTTGGTTCACGACTTTATTAAAATCATTAACATCAATAATTCTATAAATTCAAACATAATTCTGTAAATGAAAGTTATAGATTGAAAATAAAATGAAATCTCGAGATTTTAGCCATTATCAAATAGCGAAAAGGAATTTTTCATTGAGTCTTGTGTTCTTCAAACAAATTTTCGCGGTTATTCGTAAATTGATGCAAAAACCTATAAATGAAAAAAGGAGAAAAGGGATTGATGATTTTTATCAAACAGTTTCTGCTTCAAAAGACATGAAATAAATCCAATCACTATTTTCACCATTTTACTAGCTCAGAAAAGCTAGTCACAAAATAGTAAAAGGCAAAAAAATTGTATATTGCGAGCTTTCCTGGATTTATCATATCACTTCGTCAGCATTCTTCCCATTTAATATTCTATTTTTTTCATGAAGGTGTTTCAGAAATGATAATGACGCTGATGTTCTCATAATTGAAACACCAATAAAGCAATTCAATAAAACAAATATAGCTATCGTTTTGGTTGAGATTTTGATTCGTTATATAACTACTGACTGCACGAGTTCCGAATTGATAAAATTATTTACTTTTCGAGGCCTGAGAACGATCAAGTACAAACGAAAATATATTTATCGGAAAGTTTATCTACATAGCCAAAATGTCAAGCTCATATCTCATTTTTACATGCACTGGCTGTGGTACTATATCAGCAATTTTCAAAAGAAGTAAAATAACAAAATTAGAATTGTTAGAAGATCGTACTGATTTAAGGGGGGAATACATGTAATGACCTACAAAAAAGACTAATTTCACGAATTTTTTTCGGTCGACTGAAACAACATATATTATCGATGGTTCCGAGATTGTATTCGGCATACATTGAAGTTGATTTACAAATTTTGTTCAAATGTCCATGACCTTTGAATGATCTTGGACCCAAGCTTGAACGAGGTCGCGTCAGCCGTGCAGGGTCGTTTTACAGGAACTCTCCTGACCGGAAAAAACATTTTTTTTTTTTACTTTTAGTTACATAACCTTATCCGTAGATGTATTTTGTTCTATATGAACCTGCATAAAAATTGGATATGTAGTTATTTTCTCAGCGACTTGATTCAAGTCTAAAATCGATTTATGTCAAAACTATTGATATTCTTATAAATAATCAAAATCTTGAACTTGATACAAGCTGAAAATTGACTAGATTGAATAATAACACCGCAAGTCTGCAAATGTCTTGATCCAAGTCTAAATATGACTCAATCCAAGTCTGAAAATGTCTTAGTTTGAATTTGGAATTTCTTCGTTGTAAAATTAATCATTCGGACAATACCTGAAGTCAATATTAAAATTAAATTAAATTCCAGTTTTATTGTTCAATTAATAAATTAATTGAACGAATAAAAAGTGTCACAATTTACACGTAAATGTGCCCATTTAAATAACATAGGAAAAAATTTTTTTTTCCCATTTTATTTAATTGGAAAAACGAAAATTACAAAGAGCCACCTGTAAATATTAAAATTATAAACTCCACTTCAAACAGACTTCTTTTCTTACCGTCCAGTAAGTTTTCAGCCTGATTTTTTGATGAAAAAAAGTTGCCGAAAAATGGCACACTCTAACATACAGTCAATATAAAAAGTATAAAATTATTGTTCTGCGTCGTTTTTATGTTATTTGATTCATGTAATGAATATTAGATAAAAACAAGTTATACTTATTTTTTGAATTATCTATTTTCTGCTCTTTATTTCCATGTTTAGAAAATAGTGAGTACCTAAATGTAATTTCATCAAATCCCTATTAAAAATTTAAAAAAATTTTAATGAAGCTTAAAAAAATCTTCAATCAAGATTTTAGAAGTTTTGGATCAAGACTAAAAATGACTTGAATCAAGACTAAAAGAACGATTTAAATCAAGACTAAAAATGACTTGAATCAAGTTTATTTTCGACTTACCCTTTTTTACGGCTGATCTAACTCAAGACATGTGTAATGTCTTGAGTCAAACATATTTCAGACTTGTATCAAGACTATTTGTGTCAAGTCAAAAGTCGCCACCAAACAAGCTCTCAGTTTCACTAATGTTACTATCATCAGAGTCCCCAGACAAGATACGCTTACTATATAATTTTGGTTTGTTTCTCCCTGCAACGTTATTTTTATTTTTTACTTATTCCTTCTTTTTATCCTTGTTTTGTTTTTTCAAGTCGTCTACCTTTTAATGCAAAAACTTTCGACGATTTAGACTGAACCGTCAAGAACCCTGTCTCATAGATATTGTAGACCCTATGTAGACGATACAAGTTTTTTTTTTCTGGCCATCCTCTAAAATGTTGAAGAATTCAGTGACATTTGTTTTGTTAAAGGCTTAGACTCTTGATGCGGACGTTTCTAAACCCGGTAACCCAATTTTTACCAGCTAATTCCTTTTCGCGGTTAAAAGTGTTAGGAATATTATTCTTTACAGCCGATTAGTATGCAAGACTTCGAAGATCTGTTATCGGAATTCCGAAAAATCATGTTTCCATATCTAAAATGTAGTTTATAAGCTGCTGTTCTTGTTCATCATTGAATACAGCAGTGTAGTATTCCAGACATTGTTTGTTATCACAAGCTTGTTGGTTTTTCTTTATAATACGGCGTTTTAGAGTGTTCCTCGGTACAATAAAATGTTTAGCCGCCGTTTGCCATACCATCTTTTTTCACCGCGTCGATAGCTCGTCACATCGCCTGTGGGTCCCAGGTCTGCTGTCGGCTTTTCCTATGGTATAATTTGGATAACATAATTGAGCCTGAAATCTAAATAAAAGACTAAAATTATACATATCGATAATACCAAAAATAGACGATTATTCACTAATTAAACAAAAGCTTAACTTTAGTGAACTATTCGAGTGCATGATGATGGCTTTGCCGTTTCGTGGCACCACTGTATAAGGAGAAAATACTGAGCAGCTACTTTGGGCATCCTTCCTCTACTATCGGTTAGATGAGATTTCCTTCCTCAATAATTATGATGCTGCGATTTTTCAGTTAACTAGACAGTGCTCTTCTTCGCTACTAGTACTTCATTTCAGAATGATACTTTCATGTGTCGAGAGGCTGTGTTAGACTTTTTACGCGACTGAAAATTTTGCCAAATCTGAAGTCGATTTATGTCACATTTTTTTAGATATTAGAATACATATGATTATCTATCATTTCTCTTCGTATATACGTTGCATCCTTGAATGAACGCAGTCCACTCGCTAATAATAAAATCGACCCGACTCAAGAAAGATCCATTCGAATCTCAAATAGTCGACTTGACTCTAAAATAGTTGATTCGATATTAAAATAATCGTCTCTATAGTCAGCCGATGTATTTTTGGAATATCTGAGTTCAGTGGACTTTAGTTGATCGTGCAATAACACAAGCTTCAGATTCGCGTGATTGAAAAACTTACCAGTAATTTGTTTTGCTATTAAATGAAAATAATGATTCCCATGAAATAGCAACTGTGCTGTACATAACAACATATTATTGCTCTGCCAACATTTAGAAGAATTTGGGTATAGTCAGCGAAAACATAAAGGCTGCTGCTCGTATGTATTTAGACGCTATACCGATGCTTGATTCATAATAACTGCTGAGTATATAGTAATAAACGCTTCGTTCATGTATCAATTAAGTATGATTGCGAGAGTAATCATAGTAAAATTTATATTGTATATAATTTAGATTTTCGAGTGAAATATTGAAAATAATTTTAGATCAGATGGGAATTTTGAAAGCTAGTGGATAATATGGAAAGTTTCCAAAATCTAAACAGCAATATCTAAATATAATTCAATAAAGAAATGGATTCCAATTAAATATAATAAAACTAAAACTTAATTACAAAAGATAACATAAATTGCTTCAATCTAGCGTCTTATATATGCCTTTCAATACATTAAATATGCGCGTCGTTGAACGTATTACGTTAAAGAAAGTACAAAGAACATTCTACAAAGTTGCCGTAAACGACTGTAGATATAGTTAGCAATATACAATTTTCTATATGACAATATATATTTTTACAGCAGGAAACTATTCCATTCAATGCCAAAAAAAGTTACCAAAATAATTGAATTGGACATTGTAGATTCGCATTATAGTTTGTGGAGATCGACGTCAATTTGCAACACTTTATGTACTTCTGTCCTAATGATTCAGCTACGTGTTTGAAAGTCATTTAGCATAGTTATGGATTGAATCTATTTATTTCCAATATCTATGCGGTTTAACGATAAAGTATATACATGCAGATATATCATTTATGACAGGTATCACGAAGTCAAATTAAAAAAAAAAAGAAACAAATTATTTTTAAATAAGAAATTAAATATAAAAAAGATACTTGCATAAAAAGATTATAAAGGAAAATATGCATTGGGATCCTTGAGAAAGACGTGGCTTAATGTATTGCCGCCTGGTGGTTAAGGGGACCTTCTGGTCTAGCGGACGAAAGTTTGATAGATTTTCAACATTTTTTTTTGTTATGAAAAAAATCAACAATGCTATTCAAACTTTGTTAATATATTTTATC
>JAQQBS010000004.1:599270-633732 GCA_030347275.1 Microctonus aethiopoides
AAGACACTATACTTTCGGAATATAGAAGAAAAAAAAATCAATTTTTCGAAAATTCTAGACCAGAAGGTCCCCTTAATGTATTATTTGAACTAAGATTGTAGAGTCAGCGGATGAATGCAAGCACATGGGTTTTATTAGACAAAAAATTTATTTAAAAATTAAAAATGGGTGTGACAATTCAAGAAATCTAATAATTTCATCTTTAGTTTCTGTAGTGTAAGATTCTCACCAGATATAAATTTTTTTTTCAAACGGCCGTTGTATATTATCGCAACGCGGAATTCCCATAATAGTGATTAATACCCGAGTCGAAATTTATGTCCTACTTCTATGCTTATAGAAGCTCTTTGAGCCTCATATGATACTCCTAAGTCCTATAACATCCTTCTTCGTGCCTGCAAATGGAAGAAATCCAAATTTCTGCTACTTTACAGGAGTAAAAGAGTATCTAAATTACATTGTATGCCTATAGTAGAAATGGAAGTAGGACATAAATTTCGACTCGTGTAGTCCTGAATTTTTCCTCATTGTCAATTTTGTTGTTGCACAGATGAAGCGGAGAGACACCTTCATAATCTTCTTTTCCACATACCTTATTCATAAATGTTGAAATTTAGTCTGAAAACACGTGGACGTCGCTTCAAATATACTCTTCCAATTACTTCTAGACGAAAATATACAGACGGAGTTCTCGGGAATTTTAAGATACGGCTCGGTTATGTATTCCGATCGCAAGCGATACCAAGACCCATTTTGCTCGGCGCGAGAATCATGATGAAGTGTTTTTGTATCCCAGAGGCAGTTAAAGTTAGAAAAGATACATGTACATATATATAATATATTTATAAGAACTGAACATATATAAGATAGAGACGGGCACAATCAGCTTTCTAAGGATCGAATAAGATTTCTAAGCTACAAAATACATATCACATCTCACAACAATTTTGCCTAAAAAATCAAAAAGGATTGAAAAATTAATTAATTTTCAAACATTGAAAAAATGAAACGTAAAACTGATTTCTTCTTCTTCTTCTTCTTCAAAAAAAAAAAAAAAAAAAACTTTATTTAATGAAAGTTCAATTTTTTTTCTTCAATATTGGAAATACAATACTTTGATAGCTGATATACTAAGTATCCTTTATTTAATATCTCATATCAATATTTCGAGACTTATCGTAATTATTTTAAATAAAAATAATGAGATATATCGAGAGATATAGCGGGCAACAATAGATATATTGATGGCATTTACTTAACTTGCAACAAGTTCAAAGCAGTCCACATTAGTTAACTTTGTAGATGGTTGGTATTTTTTAAAAGAACATCTGAAACATTCAAAGAAATCGATATATCGAGGATAGATAGTGCAGAGGATGAGATGTATATATAGGCAAATCGAGAAAAAAAAAATTATCAAAAACACTAACAGTCGCGTAAAAAAAGGTCATTGAATCATCTCACCTTCTGCGTCATCTTAATTACCTTACATAATGAGATTTTTTCTAAATACAGTCTGTAATGTAAGTAAATATAGAATGATATAAATTAAATAATCATTTATTGTTTTTTTTATCAATTTAATTCGTTTTTCAATCATCATAAATCCATTCACGTAGTTGTGTAGATATGTACCTATATTAGTGCACACATCTATGTGCGTGTGATTGCGTATAACCCCTGACACTATAATGACACATCCTATATGAAGTTGATAAGGTTCATGGAAAACCGGCGAATAAAATTAAATGCAACAATGCCAATTGAATGATTAATCAGTTGAATCAGAGTTGTTGTAGTTAAAATCGTGGGTGGGCAGAAGTCGAGTGGGCGTTCATTTCAATTTTACGTTCTATCGGCAATCAGTGGGCGGAGGGAAGTACCAGTAAAGGATAAAACATGACCCTCTTTCTCTTTATTTATATCTGACAATGGTGATCATCTATTCGTTAAAGATAGAGTCTGTTTGATATTGGAAAGCTGAAATTCAGAAATAAAAGAGGAATAGCACTGATCTTAAACTGAAATATTCTGTATCGCGGACTAAGATAACCACATGCTTTGTAACATTCAGTTCATCAGTTCAGGTATATCGTGCTAAGGTTGATGTATCGGGCAAGTAGTGCGCACGAATGTTGCAGACACTTTCCTAAATACACTGAAATGCTTGGTTGTCCGACAGTTTCCTCGTGCCTCTATCTCTGCAGGTGTACATATGCTAAAACTCTATTAGCATTATCAAAAATGACGAAAACATAAAACATTGAATTAATTGCTGCTGTTTTCCAGAGCTCACTTTAGTTATTTTCTTCATTAATATTCTTAATCTCATTTTTACTTTCAATCAGTTGAGGTAAAAAAAAATATTGATCTTTCATTGTCTTATGTATTTGTATTTGTATATTTTTAGGTGCATTACAAATTGAAGCTTCAGATGTAGAAGATCAAGGACATTATGAGTGCGTAGCAAATAACACCGTTGGTACCGAGTACTCTGGGACTATCCAACTTTATGTGAGAGGTAAATTGTGCGATTGTAATTTATTACTAATATAGGCATCAATAATTTATTTAAAAAAATGAAAAAATGTTGAATTCTCAATTTTTATTTATAGTTAGGCGGTTAGCACCAAGTTTTTCCATCCGTCCACCACCAATCAGTGAAGTCATGCTAGGAGCATCATTGAATTTGACTTGCGTCGCAGTCGGATCACCTATGCCATATGTGAAGTGGCGAAAAGAGCCAGCGATAGACATGACACCTGACGATAAACTACCGATCGGGAAAAATGTCTTAATGTTGACAGAAATTAAGGAATCAGCCAATTACACATGTATCGCTGCAAGTGATCTTGGAGTTATTGATACCGTATCAATGGTTAAAGTTCAATGTAAGTTCCATATAAAAGTATACCTTGGTGGGTTACACGCGACCGTCGGAAGTTGAATCATGCGATTAGTCGGCTTCACTTCGACCCAATCTCGACCACAACTTTTTCTAATACGCCCTAGTAGAACGCAGTCAACTTTATAGCAAATAATTCAACTCAGAACAGATCAACTTTTATGTTCGGTCAACCTTTTATTAATTTATATTTTGTGGTTGACTATTGACAACCAAAAACTGACTCGAGTTAATTCCAAATCGCCTGTAATGTAATAAAAGTTACTAATTCGTACAGATAATAAACCTTGATCGATAATCTATAAAACAATAGCAAGTAAAAGATTCAAATCTGTGGGTAATTAAAATAAAAATTGTCAAGACAATATATTTTTTGAAGTTATATTAACATTTATTATCTTGAAATAATAATGAGGAATTCTTAAGAGTTTACATTTGAATCGATGGATTATGCCAATGGAACCCAACTCGATTGTCGAGATCAGAACAAAATATGCAGTAAGTATCGTGCGGACGATATAAAATCAAATATCAGTCGACCAAACCCACAGTTGAACGGTCGATTCTAGGCCGAAATACAACCGAGTACAACCCACCAGAGTACCGATAACCTCACCAAAGTTATTTCGAATCATGCTTATGTTTATTTCATTGTTTATTTAGCGCTCCCTGGAGCACCGGAAAGCGTACAAGTGTCCGAAATAACAGCAACATCTGTAAAACTTACTTGGTCATATAAAAGACCCGATGAGCTACAATACTATGTAATTCAACATAAACCAAAGCATGCCAATCAAGCATTCGCAGAAATATCAGGAATAACCACAATGCATTACCATGTAAGAAGTCTTAGCCCATATACGGAATATGAGCTTTACGTAATAGCAGTTAACATCATTGGACGTGGTCCCCGAAGTCACCCTGTATTTGTTACTACTGGTGAAACGAGTCAGTATTCAATTTTCATTTATTCAATAACAATCTTATTAATTACTATGTTAACATATTTATTCATATGAATAATTTGGTACCGTGAACAGTTACCCCTCAAGTTATAGTATTTTTGACAATAACTTTGTCTTGTATGATTATATGTTATTCACTCTGACGTATAAATATTCATGTATAATTTGTTTCGCTGAATACTCCACATGCTTCTCTATATAAGCCATGATAACACTATTTAATTGTAGTATGCGTTTCATATTGCATCGAGATAATCTTGAATAATTTCTCTATACATATCATGAGTGAACTTTTTTTCTTATTTTTTTCATGCTGTTCATCTTACGGCGTCTATGTTTAACCTGTGTAAGTAATAAGTGTTTCATTTATAAAGTGAAACAACTTTTTGGTCGATTTTTTCATCATCTTTATGTATTTTATATTGACATTTTCATTAACGTTTCATTTTTTGATGCATACAGAATTAATATATATGACATTCATATTACAGAGTACCTCTTTGTTTGACAAATAAGTCATATGTATTCGACCCAAACTCGTAAAAAATAATCATACGAAATTTTTTTCAACATTTTTTTTCTCATTCCATACATCATAATTATAATGTCATGCGGCATTTTTCACCTGTCACAGAGAAAACATAATTGTCATGTAGTTCTCATCCAGTCATTATCGATTTGTACTCCATTCGTCTCTTCAAAATATATAGAATAAATAAATTCACTGTCTTCAACGCATGCAATAATATTTATTATCTTTTATTTAATTCGAAAATCGATTGTGCTTTCTCTGTGCAGTGAATTTAGTATAACGTCATTTCGAAAATAATATATTGAAATTTTCCGTTTAGCGGTTTACACAAATGGAGGTGCCAGTAAGTTAAACAATATATTAAGAGTGCCACTTGTAAAATTATACGTTGTACAATTTTCGTTTTTACTCATCTCGCAATTATTATTTATCTTGATTTCTTTAATTGCGTTAAGTCGGGGGTTATTATTGTGCATGCAAATCACTGTTACACATATTTGAATATTTTTTTTATTCGCTAAAACCTATGTTCATATCACTATATACCATATTCATCATTTCGATTGTATGTTGAAGATTAGCTACACCACATGCAACTATTTATTAATATTAGTATATGAATAATATAAATTTATTTGAGAGGTATGTAATTTCACTTTTAGGACCCGGTTCAGCACCACGTAAAGTCCAAGTGCGACCACTGAGTTCCAGCACAATGGTTATTCAATGGGATGAGCCAGAGACCCCGAACGGTCAAGTGACGGTAAAAAACCATAATTCCATTGGATATTTATTAATTAAAATCTAAAAAATAACATGAATATGTAGTGCATTAAACCTGCAACAAATAATTTTTTTTAGGGTTACAAGGTGTACTATACTACTGACCCGAATCAATCAATGCAATCGTGGCAGTCTCGTGTTGTGGACAACAATCAACTTACCACAATTTCGGATCTTACTCCCCACACAATGTACACAATAAGGGTACAAGCACTGACCAGTGTTGGTCCGGGTCCACTCAGTCAACCAATACAAATAAAAACACAACAAGGGGTGCCTAGCCAACCAGAAAATCTTTCGGTGGTCGATATTGGGGAAAGTTCGGTGACACTCCAATGGAGTAAGCCAGCTCATAGCGCTGAAAATATTCTCAGTTATGAGCTTTATTGGAATGATACTTATGCCATGGTACAACAAAGCTGATATTAATATACAATAATTTTATTTACATAAATTTATGTCAATAATTCCACTTATTCTTCAAATGACTGATTTTTCATTTTTTTTTTTCTATTTTACAGGAAAAACATCATCGCAGAATTAGTGTTACAGATAATTACACTCTAACTGGACTCTATCCAAATACACTGTACTACGTTTGGCTTGCCGCGAGAAGTCAAAGGGGTGAAGGTGCAACGACAATGCCTTATGAAGTTCGCACCAAGCAGTACGGTAAGCTATGATATCACAATGAAATCCCACCAAGCAGCCAGGAGTGCCACTAAAATAAAGAGAATGAAATAATTTCGGTTATACTGAATACCATCAGCACTAAAATTTGATGGTATTTGAAATTAAAATTGAAGTTGATGGTGATGTGTAAGGAACCGTCATGTGGCTCTACAGGTAGGAAATACTATTAAAACACTAGTGACGCTCCCGCAAGTAGCGTATGCTAAAAAAGTACTATTGGTATACCATGGCCAATAATTTCATTCAATACATCCTTCGAATTTTTTTTATACATATATGTATTTATATACATGTGTGTATGTGTATAATATGAAGTCGGTATTGGACTATATTGTAAACATAACATGTATAAATTATTACATAGAGTAATAAACAATACAAAAGTACGATCGGTTAATAGTAGAAACTGAAATATTAAAACGTCAATACAATGAAAGTGTGGGAGAGTGAGAATGATTGCATGCGTTGCAAAAAAATGCCATTTTTGGATGCTACTATATATATTTATCTATATATAAACGTATATATCATACGTATAAATTGCACTAAGCACTGCATCGATATATGTGTGCATTTTGAGCACCTCTATTTTCATTCTTGATAATCTATATTATTTAAATCAGCTATTAAGTTTAGTTTCACTTCGTTTTATTCAGATTATTTATTGATCTTATATTCTGAGCTCTACTTAATGTGAGCCAGCGGTTAACTTAATAATTTTTCTACCAATTATTATATCTTGCATTAATCAGCTGTCTTTGGACTGTTCAAGGAACTTACACACATTATCATTCAATCCCCTATTTTATACTCATATGATAATTTGTTATTATATTGGCAGTTATCAGCAACTCCTTATGCTCATTCAGTTTAATATTTCTTCATAAAATTTAAGCAAGAATAAAATGGCGGGAATAAAGAATATTGGCGTTTGACAATGAATCAAATCAATATTGGAGTATTTAAGGAATGAATTTATAGATTTATCTTTAATATGCAATTCGGTGCATATTATATAGACTGCTGATGGCTGCAATATACAGCCCATTTTCATCCTTATTCCCAAAAATTTTTTGCTTGTTTTTTTCCTTCGTATAATTGAGTTTTATACAGTACCTGGGGCTCCGCCTCGGAATGTAACCGGACGAGCCATCAGCACTACTGCCATTGAAGTATCATGGGTACCACCACCAACGGAGAGCTCCAATGGACGGATCGCTTACTACAAACTTTACGTGGTGGAGTCCGACCGCTCTGACTCGGAGGCCAGAGTTATCAAACTCACTGACACGAAATTCATTTTGGATGAGCTGAAAAAGTGGAGTATCTACCGTATCTGGGTGGTAGCAGGGACCAAAGTCGGTGATGGGCCTCCGAGTTATCCTATCATTGTCAGAACTCATGAGGATGGTATGTATTAGTGACCTCATCGATATATTCGGGATAGGGGGTATGCGTTCGCCCGAGATGGTCCATGAAATCGCAATCAATTCGCTAATGTTAATAATATTTATTTCACCAAAAAGTTATTATAATCTATGAGCATAATTGGTAAATGACAAATTTTAATTGATTCAGATATAAGTATTGTTTCATTGACCATGCTCTGCAAAAAAGGACTTTATCCAAAAGAATGTACTGCATCTTCTGTAAACCAAAAATATAAAAGCCCGCCAAACAGTCTCAGATATGTAAATAACCTTCGATACTGTTCGGAACTGTGAATAGTATGATTTTTATATGCCGGAAGTACGTACAATTGTGTAAAATCGAACAAGGTTTCCACAGTATTTCAGAATATATACATATACATATATATGTATAATCTCACACAAATTGTTTCAGAGTTCCTTTCGTCCCTACAATCCAACCTACCTTATACATGCACTTAACTATTCATTAATTCAGTGAGGTTCGTATACATAATAACACTATCGCGTAGTTTTTTTTTCTCTTTCAAATTTTGAATCACATGTTTGAACAGGTTCACCTTCACTCTCTGACATAATATATTATTGGTTCTCATGACGCGAATAAAACAAAAAATCAATGTTTTATTTAAAAATCCTGCAAGGAAATATATTTACTTTTGTATGATTCATTTTACGTCAATTTAGATCGAGGTATATCAAATTTGCGTTTGAATTTTTATTTTATTACGCAATAAACGGTTTGCACGTGAATTAACCCCAATTGACTGTCGGGTAAAAAAGTTGGCCTTCTATTTTTGGCTGGCGAGATTTTATATTTTTGGATATTTTTGCGTTGCATCACGAGAACGAGGATCGGGTTTTTTCGTAACCTCGTTCCTCGGAATGCGTCGGATTTTTACTTTTTTGTTGGAATGTTTGCGTCGATTCACCAGGACGAAGATCGTGTTTCTTGTCATCAATCTCGTTCCATGGTATGAAATTTATTTCCAGGTGCAACCGGAGCCACGGATATTTCAGATGCTGATTAAACAAAATTTTTTCAATTCAGCTCATTTAATAACAAAACGAGAAAAAGAGGCCTGTTTTTAATGAATTTTTGCAGGTGCTCAAAGCAAAACTTTGTGTTTGTGTCGTCATCGTTGATTATTTTTTTCGTTTTATTCAATTACGTTATTTTACTATAAAATACCGATTTTAAAACACGCTAATGAATGCTCACGTGTATTTTTTATTTTTCCTTAAAGCATTTACAGGAGGATGTATCCAGGTTTTCATACAGCTAGTACTTTAAGATTTTTTTACACTATACCATAAACTATAACCTGATATGTATACATTATTACTTTGTGCTTTTCTTTTCTAATTATTATCACGTGGCTCACTAAACATGAAAACAAATTACTTATTTAGTTCATTCACTCATTTTTGGCACATAAAATGACAATAACAACAGCAGCTAATTGTCCCGAGTGCATTCATAAAACACGATAGAATGTAATACTCATCATAAATATAATATATAAATTTTAGAAATACTCAATTCATTATCATTTGGGTAAAGACACTTTTTGGGGACAATACGCTGCCGAAGAATACGACACAATTCATTGAGAATGCAACTATCATAATCAAAACAAACAGCAATAAATACATCGGACACACTCTCAATTCTGATATTCTCCAAATACTTATATACTTTACACATATATATTTAAATATTTCTGATATAAAGCTCTACTGTCTTTAGTTGAGATTTAGTTCTATTGTTTGCACATGTTAGAGCATGCATTTGTTTAAAATTCCTTGGATCACTGAAATTCAAAAAAAAAAAAAAAAAAACTGATAAAAATCGGGTTGTTTCATACGGAAAGAAAATCCGACCTTTCACCGAATCCCTAAACATGATCCTTAAACCATCATTTACCCCCAAAAATCAACAAACCTCGTGTCAACAAATTGAGCCGAGTCTGCCGGAAATCTCTCGATTAACGATTTAATTCAATCTATTTTTTTCTTATGTTATCCTACCCGATGAATGGCATGCCGATGCACGGAACGTTTATTTCTTTTACTACCAACTCCTCGTCAAAACCGATTCTATTTGGCTCGTACGTCTTCTGGATTTACCTTGATATGTTACTTTTCATCATTTTTTTTTTTTTTTTTTTTTTTTTTCGATAAACACAAACCACTCAACCAACAGCCACGCTAGCCAATATACAATGAACTTCCTCAAAGATCTCACCTATTAGGACCCATTTGCTCTTTAATTCTTTTCCGCGCGAAGAAGAATGTTTCGTTCTTCAACGAAATTAAGTGTATACATGCACAGTAAGAAATACTCTGCCTACAGACTGAGTATAACTGCATCAGTAATTGTTGTAGTTACGCAAAATTATGCGCATATTAATTATCATTTTTTAGCTGTAAAATGCATTATAATAATGGAAAATGGTGATTAATGACAATACACACATTTTCTTATCACTCTAATTCAAATTATTTGTTTATCAGTTATCAGTGCAGTACATAACTACCACGGGCTATGTATGTCATCACGTTCGATACTTAAAGACATTTAGTGGTTCACGTAGGCAAATTTCAAAAGAGTTACACATGAATTCTTGTTTTACTCACTATAACTTTCAACAATTTATTTTATTTCTTATTTGTACAGACTTTAAAAGACGTCCGTATTTGATGATAATATTTTCTACTATGTATAGTCGTTTCAGCGAAAGCATTCCTTCGAGTATCTTCGGTTCAGTATCTCCGTAAGTAATTTCTCTCCTACCATAAATATGCTATGATTGAGATATAAAAGCCGAAGATACTCGAGTGGAAGTCTTTTGTTGGGACGAACATATATGTGCATTATACGCACTCAGGGAAAAATTTGAAATCCTTTCCACTCCGATTTTAAACCTTGCGAGTACTGCATGGAGCATATTTTTCAAAAACACAATAGACGTTTTGAAACTATGAAATATAATTTAATCATTAATTATGTATAACGGCAGTTATCATCATATAAGTTACCTAGATAACAAATAAATAAATTTAATTTAATAAAAAATGCACAAAGTTCAACTCATTATATTATATTTAATCGAAAGGTCAGGTTATAATTTCATTGCGATTTCTAAAAAACATATGTTCCAATGTGCAGAGGCTAAGTGGTTAAACTCGAACGAAAGACATTCACAAGTGGATAATTTCAATCAGAACGATACGAGAATGTGTATAGTTCAATTAATTTTTATATTTTTATTACCATAATACACTTTCCAAAATTGAAAACCTATCATTATGTATAAATTTTGCACAACTATTATACAGTAATTTATAGCAACTCAGACCACTAGAAGTATGCGGAACAATGTAGAATAACTTTCAATAGACGATTTCATCTGTCTTTTTTTTCTAATTGTTGCCTTACTTTCGAGAAGTGTCAACCCCAACAGTGAGATTTTTGAGCGAGTTCATTGAATATGGATTCTTGCCAAAATCAAATTGAGTGTACCTCTACACACACGTGCAATAGCGTCATTCCTTACTATCTCAAAATGCGATGCCGCATCACTGAAAGAAATTTTATACTCATATAAATGTATTTTTTCTATATACCAAAACAAATCATATTGATACCTTGTATAATCAATTCAAGCCCACTATTTATATCCACAGTCCATTGCGCTCCTTTTGTGATAAAATCTTCAATATATAATCTTGCTAATTTGAACATCAATATTCAATAAATATCCTTACGTAAATCCCATGCAGACTCGGCAGAAAAAGTATTATTAAATAATATGAAAGCACTGCTGAAAATATCCCGCCGTGCGCACTCGCACTTTGTGAAGCACGAAATTAACATCGTATGATTTTGCGTGCGCGCACTTTCCTTTGCCGTAGGGACGGATGGGGGCATCACATATAGCATCACAGTATATGTCACCTATGTACAAACATATCTCAGGATATGTCAACCCCGTAAGATGTGCCATTTTCCCGGATAAACATTTACAAATACGTATATAAAATACATTTTCTTTGTACATTGTTTATACATAGGTATATAAACTCAACATACATATAGTATAAAATTAGATTTATCCTGGAAAAATGTTTATACATAGTGTGTAATATTTCTATAAAAATTATTGAAGCACAGATATTTATTGTCGAGTCGAGCACCAGAGCACTGAAAGCACAATAAAAAGCACCCAAGTGTTTTCTGGAATGGGATCACAGTTTCCATTCAACGCAATCTAAGGGATCATTTTTACGTAATAGTCTTTAATATCACTCTCAGAAAAAATTGGGAAATAGTGAAACGACGCCTGAGATTGCGTTGGATATTATAAGGCGAATGTGTGCATGAGTGCGTAAGTGCGAATACATAGACAAAGGTCAGATATAAAAAACCGGAATCCGACTAGAAGAGGGTGGTGAAGAAGAAGGAAGGTCTTAAAGTAAATATATATCGTTTCTGAAAAAAATATCGAGTTTTAGCAAAATAAAGTATAGAGTAAAGACAAAAAAAGTAGATAAGAGAAAGAAAATGGGATATGATATTTATATTACAAGAAAATAATGGATGGCAAACAAGAAGATTCATCATATACTATGGTAAATGGGACGTGTATATATTACAGGTGAATAAAGATTGAAAAGTCAAAAAATAATTATAATAACGATCGCGATGTGATTACTTTAGGTACATTTGAATACCAATACAATCGATTACATCGCTTTTGACTTGTTTGATAAATACGCATCATCTTCGTACAGTTAACAATACCTTACTTGTATTTATATGCCCAAAAGAATTTAGGAGAAAAACTTGTTTAAATCTCATGAAATAAGATAACGTAATGTTATATTCATATATTCTTTTCATCTCACGCGAATGTATCCTCGCATTATTATTGATACATTTACACAAAGTTATTAATGTAAAGCAAAATCGATTTTGTCGTATATAAAAAGCATTTTAAACGATGAGATTATTTGTCGTTTGAATTGTGACACTTTAAAAGCTTCGTTTTTTACATTTTAAAATTCGTTGGAATGTACTACACATTTTATAAGGTCGTTTATAACATACTTTTGCCGTACGCTCTATGCATGGGACTCGACCAGTTTTCATCATGTATCTGTAAGTTATCATATATTTTATATTCGATCGTAAACATGTATATATACATATATAAATGAATATATAATGTATATATATATTTCCAAATGCCTTATATTCACATATATCTTGTGCACTCATTTAAAATATATAACGTTTAATTCGAGCAATTGCGCATCTGTATTTTCACCGTCTTGGGCGATATAATAGAGTATTGATATTATTTTTTGTTTCTATCTTGTATTGAACGATATTGTGTATTATATATTATATAAATTTGGGCTGGCAGTTTTTAGTAGCTCCGAAAATTTTTCATCCACCTATTCACTCGGTCTCCTTCTCGAGGGCTTCGGCTTTCAATATTGTATACATTTCATTTATTATTTCTGTCAACATATATCGCCCTCTTATAAATACAAGCATGGTACTGTATGCCCGATTCTTTAGTTATGTATATAATCGTTGATATACTTGTATATTAACAATATGCGGGCCAATTATTTCATACATTTAAATGTGGTAGAAATTACTAAGGATATATCGTCATGTATAAACGTTAAATATGAATTTTTGTCGTTACATACAACATATTAATATCTTTCCGTGAATGGGTGACACGGGTTGCAGTATGTAAGAAAGAGAATGAAAGCTAATTAAATGAGTGAATATGGGAGATATATTAAACACGTATGAATAAATGAAAATTTTTTCATTTATCGAAAAGCTTATATCCCTTACTGAACAATAATTTAAAAATAATAGAATCGAGCTCGCCGCATTATTCCCATTCCTATACGTATTTGTCGTCGCTTCATCCGCAATTATTGCATAGAATATACATTTTTCCAACTCGAGGACCTTGTATAGTTCTTGCCAATGAACATTCAATAATTATCAATGTTTTCTTGCGTGCTCTCGTTCCATCGTTTATGTGTATATATATGTTCATAATATATTCATATACGTAGATATCACCTTTTATTTTAATTCCTTTGTATTTTTATCAAAAACTTCCTCTTTTTATTCTTGTACGTATTTCAGAGGTCGTTCTTTGATGCGTCTGCAATCTCGGGACGATTTAATTAACTCAACGACATTTTCATTAGTGTACTATAATTGGTATAACGAGCACACACTTTATTAATACTTGTCATAGTTTAATCATAAAAAATATTATTTGTCATTATATGCTCCAAGAATTTCAGACGCATGGATATAAGCCTTTATAGTAATATTTCACATTTGGAGTAGTGATTGCGCATGCCATTAAAAAAATTAAATATTCTCACGTCTCCCGCCTCTCTGCGACTCATCGCAGCTGAGAGGACCGAGCATAATAAACAATCGATAAAATAAAATTGTTGTCCGTCGGCACATTGTCATTTTTTGTCCATGCGTAAATGAAGTGAAGCACGAACGTGTATAAATGATGAATGGCATAAAGCCAAGAATGCAAGCGCCAGAAGATTGGATGGCCGGCGAAGTAACAGAAAAAAAGATCCATTAAATTGCATGATTATAAATGAAATGAGGAGAAAATGTTACAAAAATAAAAAAATTATGTATAAAATTCGAGATGAAATTGTGTGGAAAGTATGTCATTGTTATGCGTGCTTTTTTTCAATTTGATATGCCGAGTAGATACTACCACGAAAAAAATCGAAAATTAATTTTTACAACTAATTACACATTGTAAATTAATTCATATACGTAAGAAATTGACACGAATTTTTATGAGTTTTTTTCCCACTTTTTTGGCGACTATTGGGGCGCAGATGTCAAAAGTGAGTATTTATTTTTTCATGAAATCTTCGACTTCTCTAATGAATTTTTTTTCTATACCATAACTTATTTCGGCTGTGACACATGAATTTTGTGCACTCTACTCAAGAGGCAACAGGAAATATTGTTAGCCATTGTAACGTTGAAATACGCGCTATTTTTATTTTATTTTCAATGTTTTTTTATTTATCTGGCCATAATAATAATTTTTGTCATTCAACACGTTTGTGTACATATAAAGTATCATAAATCATAGCAGCAATATTTGTTATTTGTTCATTTGGTTTTATCCCAGATCTGTTTGTTGCCGTAATTATGCAAATTTAATTTTTTTTTTTTCGCTAATTTGTTTTGTTACATACACATGATCATGTGTATGCATATATAAAAATGTATATGTATACATATGTGAATGTCTTGCAAAATTGATTTGATCGTAGTAGTTGTGATTAATATAATTGCTCACGACAAAAGTAGGCACTGGCAATGCTGGATTATTTTAATTTTAATTCAACAGTTTTAATCGTTTAGGATTTGTGTAAATTAAGGGCGCAACCACAAAATCAATCGTCGGATACTGGACTGTCCATGACGGGCAATTTTTTTTTCAGGTTTACATACATAAATAAATTCAACAATACTATATATATAAATATAGAACAGCATGTGATTTATAGAACACACTCATCAATTTGAAAGTCAATGAAGCACAATTGCAATATATTAATTTTTTGAGCACAGCTTTTGCGATGTTATGACGCACATATTATTTTATTCCTTATATTACATTTTAATGTCATCTAAGTAGTGTACTAATATTATGTTTGTTCTCTTCATGGACTCTCCAATACTGCCGTCGGTGAGATAAATATTAAACTTCCATTTGCATTTTTACTATAAATATTATGTCAATTCACTATTGATAGCAATTCTGAAGTTCAGAACAATATCAAACCAAGTTCACCTAAAAAATTATTGGTATTCAAATGGGGGGACATATAGTGATAGGAGTTTATGAAGACAAAGATGTTATAATAAAAAATTATAATTAATATATGGGTAGATGTGACCTACTTTATGATTATATATTCTTTGTGAAATCTGGATGTATGATTGATGTCGGTTTTTATCTTATTTTTCCCATATTTTTTGTTGCTTTTCTTTTTGAAGACATGAATTATTACCTGAAAAAATATTGACCTTATAACGTAATATTTTTTTTATATTTTCTTTCTATTCAAAACTTATTCGTCAATTTTTACGGACTTTCTTTTATTTCTCAAAGCTATTATTTTAATTTTTGTCGTTTTATTTATTTCAGATTTTTATGAAGCGCTCACCTCATGGTCCAGAATTAATTATTATTTCCGAGAATGACCGATAGTATATGCGAGTATGCATGTGTTGTGTGTGTGCGTTTGTTGGGTGCGAGAGAAAGAGGAGTCAATGTGTGAATATATGTGTTTGACCCCGGAAGTGAAAAGTGCTTGAATTAATATTGAGTTGTGTTACAGTGCCAGGAAATCCTCAAGACGTCACAGCCACAGCTTTGAATTCTACGACGATTCGAGTAGAGTGGAAACCACCACGGGTCAATGATCAAAATGGCGTAATCAGAGGTTATCATGTTCATGTACAAGAAGTGAGAGATGAGGTAAATTTGGAAACAATAAAAAAAATGTTTTTTATTATGTGTTCTTACACACGTATGAAGTGAATTCTTATTAGGAGGGGATAGCTAAACGACTTAGTAGAACGAAAAAAAAAAATAATTTATATAGAGTAAGAAAATAAAATATATATGTTGTTTCCGTAAGTTAGCTGTCACATATTTATGCACTCATAGTTTTAATAATATATTTATTGTTAGCAAATTAAATTATTTATATTTTTGATGTCTTACAATAATTTTCTATTTATATTCATGGACAAAATAGTTCTTTCTATGAGTTTACAACATAGATGATCTCATGTATATTATGATAAAACAGTATACGCTGTAATATGTAGTTACATCATTTAATTTTTGAGAATCAAACTAGTTGAATGGCTTCTAATTATAATAGATAATAGAAAAGTCATTTTCTGTCGACAGAAAAACTGAGATTAGGTTTTCTCTTTAAGCAAAATGTCAGTTATTGAGTCAGTGTGGAATAAATCCATATTACCACCGTGAATAACACGAGAAAAGTCGCCATTTTCAGACACGCATTGAGAAAAATATTGAATTAGTTGTACTGTTTCAAGCTGTAATAGGTGATAAAACAGTTTATCGTTTAAATAATTCGATGGATGTAGAGTTGATGATTCCTAACGACACCGAATGCCATAGATGAACTCCTGAGAGATAAAGAGAGTTTCTGTATTGTACTGTTCGATGAAGTGATATGTAGAATACATCGTTGGTTTGAATCCTCAGAAAAGATTGAACTACAATACATCTGTTTTCATCTTAAATATTTGGTTTAAGTATTGTGGGGCACAGCCATACGAAATATTAAATATGGTAATGCTCATGAAATATGTACGACTGTTGCTTACACTAAGCCACCTTAAGCACAGTTTAAAGGGCGTTATATGTTCATCTCATCAAAAATCATAGATAAACTAAATTACACAGTTTATTAGTCCTTGTATTTTGATATTTAACTCAGATGTTTCGTAAACAACACAACAATAATCAATGAGCGGGAAAATTAGCTTCATAATAAGTTCGATTCATGACTGTGTTTGTAGTGAATTTTTATGAAATTTCAATTGATGTATGAGTAGCGTGCATGCTACCAGAAATACTGGACACATGTTTACTCTACGACAAATTGGATTGTAAAGTTACACTAAGGTTGTGCGCATAACTAACGTACAGTATAATTGATTGACTAATCGAGATAGCAAGTCATTATGATCAATAGCATTAATAAATGTAGGATTTCCCACAATCAATATTTTGGATTTTGTAAAGTTCAATTTCAGTCCATTGCAGGTATAATAATTAGAAATAAGGTTGATATTATGGATAATTTTTATTAATGCTTGATTTAGTTCGGCTGGTAGATCATCCAAGTAAATTTATATGTAAACAGCAAAAATAATTTATTTGACAGCCAGCTAATTGCTATATCTAAGTGATTTACTTATATTACACCTATTTATAAATAGTAAGAAAAACAATGGGCCTAAACAGGACCCTGTGACACTCCAATGTCAAATCAATCCCATTTCGATTTGGTCATTGTCAAATCATCTACCACACATTGAGAGTGAATCAAGTGTAGGGACGATAAGCACATAATATTGAAACGCTTCTTTTAATGAGAATAACAGAAAAATTTTCCAATTATAATTAAAATAGTTATCATTTTACTTGATCTTCTCCAATATTTTTATCGATTTTTAACTTGTGTCATTTTATCATACTAACAATAAAATTATAATAACTAAAGTATGATACCATATATCTGAGTTAAATTTTATTGGGATTCCTTGCGAATTATACAGCATCGATTGATATACCATTTTAGTGATTAGATCATGTCTACCATATATCATCTTCAAAAGGAATATCTGTTCAAGGAATTCCAGCAATGAAATGAGACAGGTTGACTGTACGAATCTATATGTTTTCTAATGAAATTGGAGGGGGCTTCAGAATCTGTAACTGTTAATGGCACTCAAGCTTTGCCGACAAATAATGTAATATCTTGTACTGATTAATCAGGTGATACGTAAATTGCAACCAAAATTAATTTTCCATTCGAATTTTTCTTCATCGTGAATTCAATCTCATATAAGTCGTCTGAAACAGTTACTTCTACACTATTCTGTAGCCAACGCTGGCTCGGGGGTATGTCGTATGTGACGGCTCTAGCCATGAAGATCAAATAAATGTTCAACAATTTGATTAAGCCCCCTTTATACAAGGACGCCTCAACATTTTGCTGTGTGCACATAGCCTAGAGCCGGCTATGGCTGTAGCGTATATCCTATACATCGAATACAGAAATACATAGTGGACATCGCACACTTCTAGTTTTCTCCCTCTCTTTTAACCAACCTTTCATCTCTTTTAATGCGTCTATTGTCGTATACGAAGTATTCGCTTCAAACAGAAAAAAATACATTTCATAAGCATATATCATTTTCTATGTAAATTTCTCATTTGCAATTATATTATTTTAGGGCAAAGATTTACTGAATGAACCAATACGACGAGATGTACATGACGAGGGAGTTTTGTCCATTAATATCACTGGTCTGCAACCAGACACTCAATATTCCATACAGGTCGCTGCTTTAACGCGAAAGGGTGATGGAGATCGATCTGCCCCCGTTCACGTTACAACTCCTGGCGGTGTACCAAATAGACCACAACTGAACGTCAAGTAAGTGTTTTGAAAAAAATATATACATGAATATGAAATTGGACGTACATAGAATCATGATACTAATACATTGCTATTCATATTATTTTATCAGAGTAATTAAGCAAGATCCAATCATATTGGAGTTAGAATGGGCCAGACCAAGCGAACCAGCTGGCGATTTGATTGGTTATCGTGTCAAATACGGTATTAAAAACCAAACGCTAAAAGCAGAGTATATTCGGGACATCCATCAATTCACTTTCAAAATCAAAGACGTTGGTATGTATATTGCATTTTGGAGTTTTATCCAGAAGGGGATAGAATGAAATTAGATGTGAAGTCATTAATATATTTCTATTTGTTCTTATATGAAGAGCGAGGCGTCAACTATGAATTCCGAGTAGCTGGCGAAAATCAAAATGGCGTTGGTCAGGAAACCGTACACTATTGGGAGAGCCCAGAAGGCGAACCATCTGGACCACCAACCAACCTTACGTATCGCTTTCAAACGCCCGATACTGTATGTGTCAGTTGGAATGAGCCACTCCGTCACGATCGTAATGGCCAAATAATACGATTCGATGTTGAATTTCATAAGAAAAATGATAAGAGCACAATCGAGGCCAGAAATACAACGGATACCAGAGCTGTGTTCACTGACCTCGAAGAAGCAACTGAATATGTATTTCACGTTAGAGCTCACACTGCGCGTGGTGCTGGACCATTTTCTGAAAAAATTACAATTGTTACTGAGAAAGATATTGGGCGTGCACCTATGTCAGTTAAAGCTGTGGCTACTTCGGAATCTAATGTGGAAGTATGGTGGGAGCCGGTCCCGAATCGTGATAAAATTGTGGGATACAAAATTTTTTACACAATGACCGCCGTAGAGGATTTAGATAAGTGGAAGCAAAAATTCATTGGCCTCACAGAGTCTGCCGACTTGGAAAATTTGGAACGAGATACTGCATATGCTATTGCTGTTGCTGCCAGATACAAAGGCGATACTCTTGGTAGGCTCAGTCAAAAAGTTACGGTTAAAGTGAAACCTGAAGACGTACCACTCAATCTTCGTGCATCAGATACATCAACACACTCAATGACACTATCGTGGACACCACCCATAAGACTAAATCCAACAAGATACAAGGTGTCTTTTGACGCAGTCAAGGAGTTTGTTGATTCTCAGGGTATTACACAAACGCAAATTGTGCCACGACGAATAATACACTTAGATCCAACAGCAACATCAACGACTATCGATGAATTACAGCCATTTACAACTTATAATGTTAATGTTAGTGCCGTGCCTGCCGATGGTTCCTATAAACCACCGGCAAAAATTACAGTTACATCGCAAATGGCTGCGCCGAAGCCAATGGTCAAGCCTGACTTTTATGGAGTAGTTAAAAAAGAAGAAATACATGTTATTTTGCCGCAAGCATCTGAGGAATATGGGCCAATTGCGTATTATTATTTAATAGTTGTACCAGAGGATAAAGCTACTGCACATAAACAACCAGATGAATTCACTGAGGATATGATAACTGGAGAGAATACTAAACAAATTCATGAAAATTCTCCGTACATTGCAGCAAAATTCTCACACCGTACTATTCCATATACTTTTCAGTTGGGCAGTGGCGATGTATATGAAGGTTTCGAAAACAAAAAGTTGGATTCTAATAAACGATATAGAATATTTGTGCGAGCAATCGTCGATACACCAAAAAAGGTATCAAATTATAATCTAATGGCGGTACTGACAATTTTCTACATAATGAAAATGGATGAAAAAAAATATAATGAAAAAAGTATATACAATGATGCCTCTTTTATTTTCATCGATGTATGTTTCGGGTCTTGTTCTATACCATGAGTCCTCTACTTAAAACGCAGGGGAAATATATAAGGGTGGAAGGTAGATTTCTTCTGGCATTGCAAGTTTCAAACGCAAATATCTCGGAAACCGTCCTTTCTGTCAAGCAAAACGAAGAGTGTCGTTTTTACGTAAAAAAATCTGAACTTTTCAGATTTTGTGTTGATTTTGCTGTAGCTCCATCCATAAAAATATGTATGGAAATCAATCTTTCCTCCCTTATAAAAACAAACCTTGCAAAACAGATCTGGCTTTTTCAAATATCGCCATTATGTTTAGGAAGAAAAAATATGCGATAATACCAAATTTAACAAAATCTCATTCTCCGATTTTCTAGAAATTAAATAAAAATTTTTTTTGTCCACTTTTTAAAAGGGTATAACTCCTGTATGAAGCGTTTTGGGACATATGTTTATATGAACTTTTTTTCATATTTTAATAAGTACCATCACGTCCAGAAGTTGGATACACGATTTTTTTACTGCCCGTATATAAGTTTCTTCCATTTTCTTCGCGTTCACGATAAGAGAGTAGAGATGTTTACAATACCCAAGATGCACTTTGTACGATTTCGAATCCCGAAAACCGGAAATTATTGAGGCATCACAGTATACATATACATGTGCATTAGTAGAAGTATTTATATATGTATTTTTTTTTCTCTTTAGCATCTATATACTTCATCGCCATTCTCAGAGTATTTATCATTGGATATGAGAGAAGTACCGCCCGGTGATCCACCAAGTCGACCAAATCCAGACAATCCTGTCGACGGCAATCCAGAAGTTTCTGTAACAAATAGTGGTCAAGAACCGGGAATGGTTTGGGTGGTAGGTCCCATTATTGCTGCCTTAATGGTCAGTGTATTTTTGGTACTGCTGTTCGTGATAAAAAAGTAAGCACATAATAAAATATTATTGTAGCAGAGGAATGAATTAGAAACTATTATTTATGATATATGTAATCTCGGCATTCACTTAGACGCAGACAACCGTGTAAAGCTCCAGATCAAGCTGCTGTCACGAAACCACTCATGGCATCTGATATGAGTTCAAATCACGCACCATCTGATCCAGTTGAAATGAGACGTCTCAACTTTCAAACACCCGGCATGATATCTCATCCTCCAATTCCAATAGGCGAACTTGGAAATCATATTGAACGTCTCAAGATCAATGATAATCTAAAATTTAGTCAAGAATATGAATCGATTGAACCTGGGCAACAGTTCACTTGGGATCACTCAAATATGGAAGTTAATACATCTAAAAACCGTTATGCGAATGTCATTGCATATGACCATTCACGTGTTATATTACAAACAACAGACGGCATTCCTGGCTCTGATTATATAAATGCCAACTACTGTGACGGCTATAGAAAACAAAATGCGTATGTTGCTACACAAGGTCCACTGCAAGAGACTTTTGCAGATTTTTGGCGGATGTGTTGGGAACTTCGCACTAGTACAATTGTTATGATGACAAAATTAGAGGAACGAACGCGAATAAAATGTGATCAATATTGGCCAACTCGTGGTGCTGAAACTTATGGACAAATGACTGTAACAATTAGTGACATTCAAGAATTAGCAACATACTGTATAAGAACATTTCAAGTATGTAGAAATGGCTATTCAGAACGGCGAGAAATCAAACAACTTCAATTTACTGCTTGGCCAGATCATGGAGTGCCAGAACATCCGGCGCCATTTCTTCAATTTCTGCGTCGCGTCAAGACCTTAAATATGCCTGACTCTGGCCCCCTAGTTATACATTGTAGTGCAGGCGTAGGCAGAACTGGTTGTTTTATCGTTATCGATTCCATGCTTGAGAGAATAAAACACGAAAAAATGATCGATATTTATGGACACGTTACTTGTCTTCGCGCTCAGCGTAATTACATGGTTCAAACGGAAGATCAATATATATTTATTCATGATGCTCTGCTAGAGGCTGTAATTTGTGGTAATACTGAAGTACCCGCAAGGAATTTGCACTCTCATATTCAGAAATTGATGCAACCTGAGCTTGATAATGTCACTGGCATGGAACTCGAATTTAAAAAATTATCGAATATCAAAGCAGATTCGACAAGGTTCATATCAGCTAACTTACCCTGCAATAAACACAAAAATCGATTAGTACATATATTGCCTTATGAATGTACCAGAGTATGTCTTCAGCCCCAACGCAATATCGAAGGTTCTGACTATATAAATGCAAGCTTAATTGATGGCTATCGTTATCGTAGTGCGTATATTGCCACTCAAGGTCCATTAAACGATACAACAGATGACTTTTGGAGAATGTTATGGGAACACAATTCTACAATTGTTGTTATGTTGACAAAACTTAAAGAAATGGGTCGAGAAAAATGTCATCAATATTGGCCATCTGATCGCTCAATTCGATATCAATGTTTTGTTGTTGATCCTATCGCTGAATATAACATGCCACAATATATTTTACGTGAATTCAAAGTAACTGATGCCCGGGATGGTGCAAGCCGTACAGTTCGTCAATTTCAATTTATTGATTGGCCCGAACAGGGTGTTCCAAAGTCTGGCGATGGGTTCATCGACTTCATCGGACAAGTACACAAAACTAAAGAACAATTTGGTCAAGATGGACCTATTACAGTACATTGCAGTGCTGGTGTCGGCCGAACTGGCGTTTTCATCAGTCTCAGCATCGTTTTAGAACGTATGCAGTATGAGGGGGTTGTTGATATCTTTCAAACTGTTAGAATACTGCGCACACAGCGTCCTGCAATGGTCCAAACTGAGGTTCGTCCGTTCTGTCAACTTTTAATATTCAATTTATTCATTTGTTTAAATTATCAATTCATTAGATATAAATAACTTATAATTTCTCTCATTTTCAGGATCAATATCAGTTTTGTTATCGAGCCAGTTTGGAATATTTAGGATCATTTGATCATTATGCCAACTGACAGGAAGAAATACGCGAACCGCGGGAAACAATGAGAGACCGAGGGGAACGTCGCATACGGAGTCGTGAGAGTACCGGAGAAAGGGCAAAAGTTCGACGCGTTTAAATGTTAACGTGTTTAACATGTTAACGCTAATTTTAATGGGTAATGAAAGAAAAATGAAAATTCAATGAGATTATGTGTCGACAATGAGTTGATTTATATGGATAGTTGAATCAAATATACGATAGCCCATATTTGGTAAAAATAAGTCGATAAATTATCAGGCAGCGTTATATTATCGCCATTTTCATGACATACAATTATGTTATGTGGTCAAGGTAAATTTCAAAGCATAATATAATTACCGAAATATAAATTAACCAAGGTATTTTTTATTTCTATTGATTTGTCTAATATTATGCTTATACAACAAATTTGCTGTTTATGTTCAAACCAAGACTGTCATACAGTATATGCAACTTAACTTATATCAAATAAACTAAATAAAAATGAACCGGATAGACGATATGCTTGATTTGGAATATTATCTCAATCGATTTCGATAGCAAAAAAAAATATAATAGTTGTCCAAATAAATTGTCAAAAAGCCCTCCGTCGAGATTTCGCTTAAATTTACAAGCGTTGATAGCATTTAACTGTTTGCTATCATGGTCATTACATTTTTGAATAAGCATTTGTGTGATACTTGGTGTCGCTCACAGAAGATTGATCAATTCATAACATATCGGAGTGTGAAAAGCGTTATTTGAATTTATGGTCTCCTCTTAAACAAAATTTTTTGAGATCCTTTAATGATGCTCCTTCACTATTATTATATTTCACAATTAATATCAAGATAGACTGATTTGATGCACTGCTACTTGAAGACCTTACTACTTTCAATCTAAATCCAATAATACCCTCATGTCCATTTTCGACATTCTCATCTTCAAGATGGATTTTAATTCCATGGACGAGTGATCATTGTTATTACTATAGCAACATATAATGAATTAATCACCCAAAAGGTTTACACTAGTTGACTGATATAGCGATGGTAATACACTTTATGAAATATTAAATAATTATTTATACGAACATTCATTTATATATTATACATGCATACATACATACATACATACATACATACATACATACATACATACATACATACATACATACATACATACATACATACATACATACATACATACATACACGTATATTATAATGTTAGAAGGATATTAAAAATTAAAGTATTGGACTGCAAGCGAACTATGTAATAGCAGAGTTTTTTAATTCAATGACAAAAAAAAGTTGCCATACTGCCAAAACAGACAATTAACGCTGATACCAAGTATGCATGATTGAAATCTTCTTAATACATTACTATAATTTTAAGTAGCATTTAGGTGAAATATTTATAAGTTTAGTAATGAATTGAACGCCACTAGATCAGAATAACGAGCTGCGTGAAAGACACGTGAATGAACGTGGACGGTGCCTATATGTATGTAATGGAATATTTACAATCGAGCGTTGCACATCTCTGTGAAAAAATAATCTCGAATAAGAGCACTGTATGTTAAATTTACGCAACTTTATTCCGACACATTCGAGTCTAGATGTACAAAGTTCTGATTTTAATTATCCATATCAAGAGTATAATCTCGCCATATTTACTACAACTTATTTGTTCACTATTCTGCATTAAGTATAAAATTTTTTTCGTTTCTGCATCTACTTATAATTCAATTTCAATCAAAATTTACCTAAGCTAAAAATCATTCAGTAGCCTGCATGGATTGTAAAAGTACACGTATTTATATGTCCAAATTGAATCCATTTTTGTAATACTTTCATTATAAAGTGACCTGCATTGTCCTTATTGTAGCAATTTCATTTTCATCTTCTTGTTTTCAATTATTCAACTGGAAAATAATTATAGTATTATATTGTATCATTTGTAT
Organism: Microctonus aethiopoides; assembly: GCA_030347275.1. Taxonomy (NCBI): domain Eukaryota; kingdom Metazoa; phylum Arthropoda; class Insecta; order Hymenoptera; family Braconidae; genus Microctonus; species Microctonus aethiopoides. Next base: position 624,654 of record JAQQBS010000004.1, read on the forward strand.
TACTATTGTTAACTTTATTATATAAAAGGACTTAATTAAGAAAACTGTCTTTGATAACTAAAACTATTATTGAGTTCATAAGCAGAAAAAATCAGGGGTTCATAAAAATGTGTACATAAATGCACCGTCTGTCATTACAATATTATAACAATAATATGTTATAAGTTATGAAATATGAATGATATATATATATATAGACATAAATTACTATAAGCATTATTCTAAAAAAAACAAAGCAGAAATTATTACAACTAGTGAACGCATGGATATTTTACAGTTTATTCGGAATAATGAACGCCGAGATTAATGATCCATAAAATGAAAAATACAAAAGCGCACCTTCAAATTCTACCAGTGGCATCTAGTTTATTCAAATATTTTATATCACATAAAATCGTGTTTTTTACATATTTTTTACAACCCGTTTTTCATGTTACATGACTTAAGATGATTTAGTTGCTTGTTGAATTGAAATGTCTACAAGCAAAATGAAGGTACGGCAGCAAACAAATTGTATAGTTACGAATATATAGACACATTTATTTATATCATGTTATGCATAACTAAAGTGACCAGACCGCTTTAGTTATACGTATAACTAAAGTGAACGGTTGAAAACGGGACGTCTGGTCACTTTATGTATAACAGCATAACCCCTATTCCAAGTATTTATAGTATTCATCATCTAATAAAAGATGGTCTAATGTCACAAATGTTGTAGTATTTTTTTATTTGCAATATTTTATTGATTTACAATCATTCTTTCTAAATTCAAGACCGAAAATTTCGATCAAAGTAACTAAAAATTAAACTATTTTTTGACATTTCCGTGTTTAGAATCAAATGTTTACATTCAATTACGAGACCACTATTATCGTATGAAATCTAGTCTAAAAATTCATTCATTATGGAGACATGTAATCGTTAAGAATTTTTTTAGTCTGAAGTTTCTAATATGTTTAGTATAATTCAGCGAGTAATATTAAATTTTGCGAGTAATAAACAAATAATTCTCTACATAAACTGCCCAAATAAAACATAAACATTCCTATAGCATATATGTTACAGTAATTAATTTGATTCAATTATTATTAGGTGTGAGCGATTTGAAATATATATTGTGGTCGTTGACGTCATTATGAGGTCATTTAAATTCTGGCTATTCCATTTCTCAACAAGTTTACTACTTACAACAGAGCTAATATGAAAAAAAAATCATTCGCGAGGGATGTTAATATATAAATAATACACTGAAAATCAGTTGAAAAAAAATCGGGAATGATTAATTATGTGATTGATGAATAATTCCTATGTATATTATATTCCATATATTTTATTAACATCTGAATATTAATGTTAATTTTATTATCATATTGTCACATAATCATTAGAATGAAATGTATTTTGATTGACTGTCAATTCTTAGTCAAAGCTTGTTTGCTTTCATATGTAGAATGTGTAACATATGTGGCTTGTTGTATCCAATCTTCTTTACTATATGGAATCATTAATATATGTTCACACACGTCCACGATATTATTCCCGAGTTTTAGTTTTACTCCGTTGTATACCAGTCCGTGACAAATATTTACAAATATATTGCCATCACAGGTACTTCATACCGAATAATTGGATTTAACTGTGACATAATATCATTAGTCGTGATGCGAAATGGTAAACTTTATAAAAATGGAAGAAGGAAATAATACAACTGGAGATTATATGAAATATTAAGAAACGTTGAGAAAATGGAAAACTATTTTGTGATACTTTCTTGCCAGAAAGAATACAGCGAGCTAAGGCTGATAGAACGTGATGTCAACTGATTATAAGTAATACAAAATTAATTATTATGTGACAGAAACTCTGTGTTGATAAGAAATATGTACATTATGTATTGCCGTAAGGTATCATTAGAATAGAAACTAAAAATGCAATATTTATGTTTAATTATTCCACTCCTACCTTATAATGACATTAAGTGATAATTACAATAGTCAGTAAAGAAAATTAAGTCAATGAATTATATTATGAGACTATATTATATTTTGCACCTATTTTATTTATTACACTTATTTCACTCATAACATGTATCAATACTCAGTTTTATAAAAAATATTCGACAATTCATGACTCACCCTGAAACTTAAATCACACTAGATGAACCAAAGCTTTTAAATCATTTGAGTTGGTTGACTAGAGGTAGCAGTTGGATTATTTTTGTTTATCATTGAAGCCATAACCTGAAAAATTATCCATAAGAAACGAGTAGTCTCACTCCTCTCATCCAAAATTCATGAAGTACAATAAATTTACTAACATTTTGCATAACTTGTTTTTTTAGAAAATCACTCGTTGCAGCAGAAATATTTTGATCTTTACCCATTTTACATTTGACATACCCATACAGATTTGCACCACTTAATAAGCTAGCTATGCTTATTAATAATAACCATTTGAATTTCAGGCTAAATAGCGCAACGATAAAAAAAATGGCCCATAAAAAGGGACAGAGAATAAGTGCCAACCAGAAAATTTGGGCTTCTGATGGATTTATACGATTCTGAGCAACACCCTGAAACACAGGGAACATGGCAGCTTCAACATATCCAATTTATATTATTTTTAATGTAACGAAAGTAAATAGATAAAAATCATCCAAACCTTTCTTGATTCAAAAACCCAATGACTTTTTCCATTATCATCAACATAATTCCACCATCTCAAACCGACCATCAATCTTCCAGTAATATTTTTCACTGTCCAAAAGTCCATAGACAGTAATAAAATAATCGTAACAAAACTAGCAATAAAACTATCTGAAAAGAATGAACAGAAAATGTAAAAAAAAATTGCTGTACTTCGGAACGCCAAGTGAAAAAATGTAACATAGGGGTGCCTGAAATCAAAATAAATAATGATAATTATTATAAAATTTTATACATATTGATTGAATCAAAATGAATGAATTGGGTTATTATTCAAATACTTTAATGTTCCACCCTGCTGGACATCTTCTCCAAAAGCTATTGTATCGTCATCCATCAGTAACGGAACCTGTAAGTACAAGTATTCATCTTAAAAAAGTAAGTCTTAGCTACTCCCACTATTTTTAATATTAATGTTATTTTATTTAGATGAGTAATCAATCAATTTTATCATGCATATACAAATTATAGTTGTCATTTTTTTTATTAATTTGTCTCTTTGCTTTACTGTGTCAATATGCGTTTGACACGTTTTATGTAATTATGCGTAATAAAGAATAACATTTTATGAAAGAAACATGAAGTTGAATTTTGTTCATAGAAAACGCATTAAATCATCGTCGAGTTGAACAAAAATACTAATTAAATAATGTAATTTATTGATGCTCATAAAAAAATGTCACCTACGTGAATTAATTAATAGGATAGGAATACTCACTGAAGCAGATTCCATTATCAAAGCTGTGGAAACCACACACTACAGTACTACACCAATGTTGCGTGGAACGTTGTTGAGCTTGCTCCCATGGGCGGCGTGGGCTATGACGGTTCCTCAGCTTGACCGGAACGCCGCACTCTGGCTGGAGTAGGCACTTGTTGTCTATGTTGGTATTACAATTGAAGGCAGCGAAGGTAGTGCACGAGTGTGACGCCACAGATATAACCACAAGTTGCATTTATTTTTATCAAGTATTTTCATGTGCTCATTTCATTTTCATATAACATATATTTTATATTCATTCTTTAGTTATTATATTCAATTTATAGTTGTGTATTATTTGCATTATTTTGCATAATTTTGCAACTTATGTAAATTTTTGAGCGTATCTTAATCTGCATGAAGTCTAACAACGAGGTCTAATTTTTGATTTGTATTCATAAACCCGATAAATGTGAATGCTCAGATTTCAGCTAGTAAGAATCTAGTAAATCCTAGTGGAATTTATGAACGCAAACCAACGATTAGACTTCCTTATTAGACATCAAACAGATTAGTCTATTATTCTTATCAAATTGCACATACGATTTATAAAACACTGAATAAATTTCATCAGTTGCATAATGATGATGTACGCTCCAAAGTTGGATTTTAAACTAGGTGCTTATCTTGTATGCGCAGTGTCAGTTCAGATGTCAACAAAAATGGCAGACCTTATGCGCATGTCACTCACGTGATAAAATACTGCTTCCCAATTATTTCACATTCAAATTCATCAGAGGATCCGTAGCATATGTTTTATTTGTAGAATCAAATTTTATCACAAATAATATGGTAGAATTGTGAATAAATAAATTGAGAATCACTATACAGTTAACTAGTTGTAAATGACCAGATTTCTGACCATTTTTGAATATGACGGTCATTTCTCATCAAAAAATTTTTGGACGTCAGAAATCGTCACTTGACAGTCAGAAATGAAAAGTTTGGACAGAGACCAAAAATTACCGTCATTTTACATCACTAGTATGCTTTATCGATTGATATATGATAATGGAAAACTAGCAACGAAGGGTAAATGAGACTGATGAGAGCGCAGTCGTTTGACAAATTGTTGACCGAGGACAATCAAGATCCAATGTTTACAATAAAGGTTTATTATTAATTCTCATGGTGTAGCGTAAATTTGCATTCGGAGATTTTGGTAAATTCTTCAAGACTAGCAATACTGTACAGACAGTTGGCAATATTTGAGTTGAATTATTTTCGAATACTCTCGTGTTGTGTTGACATATTGGACAATGGACTCAGGTATACAATTGGGAATATCTAACCCCAAAATAATTATTTTTTCAATATGAAGTCCATTATATGTTTTTGTTCCAGACTTTTAATTGTCGTATTGGATAATTGAGTACACTGTAGAAATAAGTATCACCAGAGTATTTTTATAACAATGACATGGCTTGGTGACATTGCTAACAATGTGTTCCGAAATATTGTTTTTGGAGACACACCTCCACATATTGTATTGGAGGTACGACAAGATAAATACAGCAATCGCCATATTCACTGTCGGGAGGAAGGGATAATGCTGTATGGACCTGGTGACCGCAATAATGATAAATATGAAATTGTATTACACCGACCATGTCAAGAGACAATGCATCAAGCATTTAGTCTATTTCGAGCTGACAACTTGGAAGTAGCAGAGATACGTTTCACTGTTTATAAGGATAAAATACCAATTCTTGTACAAATATGTAGAGAATTATGCACAGTCACTAAAATTCAACGATTATGTGATACTTTGTCAAATTATCCAACATGGTCATTGTCACATTTAGCCGCTCGTTTAGTTTTATCCGACGCTTTCCGAGATCCAGTAGTCATCTCAGAATTAAATAACAGCGATGTAACAACAGGAATTTCGCCTCTTCAAGTTGCTATACAAGCAAATAATCTTCAAATAGTTCAACAATTAATCAATGCTAATGCATCATTAGAACACTTAGATCACAATGCAAATACTGTATATCATTATGCTGCTGCTTCTACCAAAGACATTATTTTTGCTTTAGGAGCTGGTTTACCAAATATTTTAAATAGTCGCAATAGTAGTGGGCAAACTCCGTTACACGTTGCTTGTCAAAATGACAAACCAGATTGCGTAAAAGCCCTTCTAGTTATTGGAGCTGATGTTAACATCTCAGCGTCCGAAAGTACGGAAAATGGTCCCAGTTATGTTGGAAATTTTATGAGTGATAAACCAAATTCTCTCTCAGCTCAAGACATGAAATTTGGTGGAACACCTCTGCACTGGTCATCTAGTCGTGAAGTAGTTGATGCATTAATAGAAATGAATTGTAATATTGACGCATTAAATTTTGATGGACGTACCGCTTTACATATTATGGTTATGCGAAAACGATTAGATTGTGTTGTAGCCCTCCTGAGTCACATGGCTTCAGTGAATATAGTTGATAATGAGGGGAATACACCTTTACATTTAGCAGTAAAAAAAGGTGGACTCTTACCAATAGTACAATTGCTCATGGGTTTTGGCGCAGAAATTAACGTGAAAAATTTTAAAAATGAATCACCTAGACATCTTGTTGATCTCAAAAGTAATGACGGTGAAAAAATTTTATATGCACTGCAAGCTGTTGGTGCACGACGTTGTGAATCAAACATGAAAGATTGTACAATAGGCTGTAAATTTGGTGAAACATTCATTGGATTAGCTCCACCTGAATCACCAAGATCAATTCCAAGGACAGTTCTTGATCAAATGCTTTATGTGGCTAGTATGGGAACAATGGCCTCACGAGCAACAACAAAGTCAAAGGGTGGCAGATTACTGTGCTTGGATGGTGGGGGGATACGTGGTTTAGTACTCGTTCAAACTCTATTAGAAATAGAAGCTGTTTCGAAGAAACCTATCGTGTCTTGTTTTGATTGGATAGCAGGTACATCTACTGGTGGAATTTTAGCATTAGGAATCGCTTCTGGAAAAAGTTTAAGAGAATGTCAGGCACTTTATTTCCGTATTAAGCAAGATGCATTCGTTGGCTCGCGACCTTATAATAGTGAAAATCTGGAGAATGTCTTGAAAGATTGCCTCGGTGCTGACACAGTCATGGCGGATATCAAAGCACCCAAACTAATGATAACGGGAGTACTTGCTGATAGAAAGCCTGTGGATCTCCATTTCTTCCGTAATTATCAATCACCTAGTAGTTTGATGAAAATGCCTTTGAATTCTCAGTTTAAGGTAACACTTCCACCCGATGAACAACTTCTTTGGAAGGTTGCCAGAGCTACTGGTGCAGCTCCATCATATTTTAGAGCATTTGGACGATTCTTGGATGGTGGTTTGATTGCCAACAATCCTACTCTTGATGCTATGACAGAAATTCATGAATACAATTCAGCTCTGATAGCGTTGGGGCGATGTAACGAAGCAAATTCCATCTCTTTAGTTGTCTCACTTGGTACTGGTGCAATACCAGTGACTCCTCTTAAAGACATTGATGTGTTTCGTCCGGAAAGTATATGGGATGCGATGAGGCTTGGAATGGGTATTTCGGCACTTGGAAATCTTTTAGTTGATCAGGCTACAGCTAGCGATGGACGTGTTGTTGATCGTGCGAGAACATGGTGCTCGATGATCGGTGTACCATACTATCGCTTTAATCCACAACTATCTGTTGAAATTGCAATGGATGAAAAGAATGATGAAATATTAGCAGATATGATTTGGACCGCGAAGGCATTTATGTATGCCAACAGAGATCAGGTTAAAGAGTTGGCATCAGTTTTAGTTGTGGATCCATAATATTGTAGTCGATATTTCATTAGCATTTAGAGTATGTTTGCAGGTCAGCGAATATTTTTTAGGATCTTTTGCAACTCGAGATTATAAGTGTGAAATTTAGTTTTCATTACGTATACTAAATATACATGTTGGAAATATATAAAAGGTCACTCTATTTTATTTATAATGTATATTCAATTAAATTTACGTTTAGTCAAACAATTTGTAAATATATATAACTAAATAATTTTATTCAACTGTCAGATTTAATAACATTTGTTAAAAAATAGAAGAATACTGAGATTTCTGTATTTTCACGATGGTTATAGACAAATTAAGATGTAAAAAGTTTTAACAAATAAAAATAATTCATGTAAACAGCAGCGATTTATTATTCAATGTAATAATTTTATTTTGTATAATCTAAATACACTCTACATTAAAAACTATCAAACCGAACGTTGATTTTAAGTGAGTTCAACACGTGACATTTTTTGTGTGCCTCAGTATGACATTTAGTTTACAATAGGAAAGCAAATTATGTTTATTTTTATCGTGGGCCCATGCAATAAGATGATTGCGCCATTGATGCTGATATATATGGATAGAATGTGTGTGTTGACATTCCCTGATTTTGAACATCGCTCTCATGCGTTGAGTAAGCTTCAGGTGTAGGATAATATTGACTATGGACACAAGTATATGATTTTGCACTGCTCGTAGTTTCCGGATATTTAAAATTTCCTGTATAATTTTTTGTATCTAAATATTTTGGCAAAGAATCATAAGTTCTCGTTTGAACTTCTGGATACTTTGACCCATACTCTTTTGAATTTTGAATATTATAGCACTTAGAATCAAGATATGTTCTAGTAGATAATTCATATTTAGGTATTGATTCGTATGTTCGATTTTGAAGATTAGAAAATTTTAAAGTTTCCATATTGGGCTTGGTAAGCTCAATGGGCCTACTAGTATCGGGATAAGGTATTGAATGCTCGAACGATTTATTGATAACCTCAGGATAAAGTCTACTGTAGATGCAGTCTGATGATCCGGGTAAATCTAGAGACATAGAAGATTGTGAAGTGCTGCGGTGTACCAACACGTTTGTTTGATCATCATTTCTCGGTTTCCTACGACGTGGCTGATACTAAAAATATAAAAACAAAAATATTTATTTTCGGATAAAGCTCATTAATATTCTATAATGCAAGCATCTATTACATCCACAATAATTGAAGTGAAAACTTCTTTTTAGCCGTGTTGAGCACTTTTTGGTAGGGGAAAATCTTATGGGTTCGCGTCACCGACATGCTTATAGCAGTATATCTGTGGCTATACAGCTGACGTATTGTGACATAATAGTGCTGTGTATATTAGGGTGTGCCATTTTCAGGTAACTTTTTTTTTCATCAAAGGAACAGGCTGAAAACTTACTGTACGGTGAGAAAAGAAGCCTGTTAAAAGCGGAGCTCTTAATTTCAATATTTAGAAGTGGCGGATTGTAATTTTCCATTTTCCATTTGAATAACATGGGAAAAAATTTTTTGTTTGTTTTGATTTTTGTAGCTCGGCATTGGCGCAACATAGAGATGAGCTGATAACATGGTGTTATAGAGAATCGAACGCTCTACAAAAAAGGGCTCTTACACTTTTTTCATAGAAACAGTCATTCTGAAGATATTCAAACTCAAAATTCGAAATGTGTGAAATTTCGACTTTTTTGTCATCGATACTAATCAGTTTATTATTTTATTAAAAATTATTTTTAATCGAAAAACACTTCAATAATTGTACCTACATTGCTTAATTTTGTTTAGACAGCATAATTCC
>JAQQBS010000004.1:647880-662241 GCA_030347275.1 Microctonus aethiopoides
CAATCGTGCACCCCCCTGGAGAAAGTCTTGTCGGCGCCCATGATCATACTGCAAACTACTACTCTCAAGTATTACTGTTTTTATTCGTCGAAATCAAAATTATTCTCAACCAATAATTATTTTTCATGCATTAAGATTTTTTGAATATTAACAATAATTATTATTGTACTTGATATATTGCTGAATTAAGCTTCAAATTTATTTATCGAATCCAATCAACGATTGAGCATATTCAATACTTCATCTTTGAAAATTATGAATACAAAAAAAAGTATTATTTACAATCATAAAAGACAGAAAAATCTTACAGCTGTTTGCATAATTCCTCCACATTTTCTATTACTAAACCACGTTCTTCTTCTGCAGCTCGTTTGCAACTCTCTTTAGCAGCTTCTTCAATAGCAGGTTCAACCTCTCGTTCATATTTTTTAAAAAGTTTGGTTGAAATAGTTGGGAAATTCGAACAAGCTAAAATTTTATTTAAACACGTGCATCCTACTCCAGCATGTAGAGCTCCTATAATCAAATGTTTAAATCATTTAATCTATTTTGAAATTATCATTCCACATTTTTATTATTATTTATGTTCATTCATAGCATTTATTAATTTTATAGTTTTTTTTTGCATTCAATATAAGTAATTAAACTTAACTAATACAACTTTAGTATTTGTCACTACATGACACACCATTTTTGGATGTATGATTTTTTCCAGTTCGAACATTAGTCAATGATGAACAATTATGACATTTAATTGAAAAAACAGAATTTAATCCCAATCGTGTTTCGCCAATAATATTTTTCAATAAAATATCAAGAGACACGGTAGTGTCTCGCGCCAAGTTCACTGCGAAGCGAGGCACGACGTGCCGTGTATCTTTACGCGAAAGTCCGAATTTCAAGAGACCACTATGATGAAATCTCATATATGCATAAAATTTAGCGGAAAAATAATAGGCGCGATTGGGAGCTCGTGTCCAAATTATATAATAAAACTGATTTTATTTTTTTTCTACGTGCCGTATAATGGAAGATATACTGAGTTAAAGTTGAAAACTCATGATTTCCACGATGAAAAAAATTCAGTCTTGGTCGTCGTCTTTATTCAATATGTTTGAGGTTACATGAGCTTGTCTCTCTCTAATTGGATCGAAGTGTCCCCTAGTGTCCTGTTTTTTCTCGCCTTATGGTCTATGTGCTTGTCTTCTTTTAGTCGAATTTTGGAAAGTCTTTTTCTAATACACATTATCGTTATATGTTCATCCTTCTCAGTCATGACCAAACTATTATTTTTTCTGTACTCTAGCGGTCAACTTTAACACTAATCGGAATTAATATTAAGAAGCATACTATATTATTATTATTATTATTATTTCTCTACTCTAGCGGTTAGTTCCAACATTAATTTGAAAATTTTTTAAGATGATGAGTTACCGACGAAGCATAGTTATAGTAATAATAATAATTAGAACGGATATTCATTTTCATCTGTCATGAAAAAAGCTAATTCAATATTTTTATTTAATATAAGTAAAAAATACATGAAATATCACTTAAAAAAATCTCTAAATATCACACAATTGAATGTTAGAACTTTGAATCAATTTTGGAAATTATTATTTCATACAAAAAACTTTATTGATAGACCGATTTTTATTCTATTGGACCAGATGAATTTGTATTTGTGTGTAAAAAGAATTGAACTTTTCTCACCGTCAGGTCATTCGATTACGAAAATAAATGTTAAATTTCTAGTAATAAATCGAGCATGTGTTATTAGAAAATAATTTCCGCTGCTTTCATGTTATGAAATTATTATTATACACACAAAATTCAAAAACTATTTACTATACATAAAATTCAAAAACTAGGCTCGCAAACCGCTATAAAGTACAATAAATTTTTGAGAAAAGAAAATAAATCTATATTTTATGTTTCTGAATAGAAATTTGAAAAATATATATTATCTCAATGAGGTTCGATTTCAATCATTTTACTTTTACTAGAAAAAGAAATGATACCTATAGTCAGAAAACGTTCTCCAACAAATAAAAAAAAGGGCGCAAAGTGCTTATATGACTTTGCTCGATGATAAATATGTGTAACTCATTGAATAATTTGTTAAACTACTTCATAAAATGAATTCATATCAATTTGTATTGCCAAGGGCATAAAATAAGGTAATGGGCTAACTAAATAATTATATTTGTTATTCATGATCATAACAATGTATAGGTTTGGGGCAAGTGTCATTCACTGTCATTCCCAAAAATTCTCATCACTTGCTATAATTAATATATAGTTATCGATGTCGAAATTTTTTATGTTCATTTGCCACTTTTGATACGAGTCTTATACTACGTTATATTGATACTCAGAATATAACGGGGGTGCGGTGGTAACTTTTTCTCGTGAAATTTGATCCTTATTCAATTGATTGATAATATACTACCATGTGGGAATTGATAATTGCTATTTCTTTTATGTTCCTATATTTTATGAGAATTCTGAATTTCGTTCAATTTTTAGAAAAAATTCAAATTACGATAGATTTTTATATAGATGATTTATGTTCATTATCTATATTGTTTATTAAGTATAAATCAGAAAATATCGATTATCTCAGAAAGTTTCAATTTTAATTATTGTACTCGTAGTAAAGAAAAAAGTGATATCAAAATCAAAAAAACTTTTTTTAAAAAAAAAGAAAAAAAAAGGCGCCAAGTTCTTGTATGACAAAAAAATTTAATTTTTTACACTTTTAATATGAACGTACTTGGCGCGTTTGAAATAAGCATAATTAATGATGACCGTAAAATATCTTGACCCATGCGCTGTGTGGCAGATGTGGATGTTGAATTCTTAATGCTAATATTCATGAAAGACTGTGATATAAATGCAATAAGTAAATTCTTTTAATGATATTATCTGTACAACAAATTCGATATCAAAATGAATTATACATAAAATTTGAACAGAAACGAAATTCATCGACTGATCGGACGCGCCAAGTACGTTCGTATTAAAAATGGGATATTAACAAATAATTTTTGACAATATAACTAGATTGATTGCAATAGGTGATGATGAGGTTTCTTGAAAATGGCAATCAAAAACACCTATTATTTGTTTACTGATATTAATATGTATTCTGCTATAAACATAAATAACTAATATAATTACATAGTAAGTCTATAACCTTATATTGTGCACTTGGCAATAATGATTGATATCAAATCTTTTTGTAAAGTAATTTTTTCAAAGTAATTTTTTCCAAAGTAATTTTTTCAATTAAATTTTTTGATGTGAAACATCTATAGTGGCGGGTGAAACGAATTTTTGCCGTGGCGAGCTCGCCAATATGAGTTTAGTATAAGTTTTTTTCTACGATAATTTTATAACGAACAATTTTTATAATGACCTCTATTGACCTCCGAGCGATAAGTTGCGAGATATTCGCGAAAAACTGATTTTCGTGACCTTTTGACCTCTATAACTTTTTTAGCCGGCACGATATCAATGTCGATTTTTCACATCATCATTACAATGCCGTAATAAAGATGTGTACAAAAATTCAGCTCAGTTGTAATTTTTCCGCAGATAAAACCTAAAATTACTGGGCTACTACTAGACTACTGGACTGCACTACTGGACAATGCCGCTATGATCGAGGGGGTTTATATATCCCTCAAACTAGAGCATTTTTTGGTAGGGGAAAGGTGACTTTTTGGGTAGGAATGTAGACAAATAAATTTCGCGGTATCTTGAATCTAATGGACATATGCACTTAGCGTCAGCGACGGATCCATCGATTGTCTATGCTGACGCGTTCCATTCTTTATGACTAAGACGCCTACTAGAAAAATCTATTAGCGCATCTTGTGAATCATTAAATTTCCGTGATAAGTCATAAAATTCGGAATGCGTCCTCATTGAGCTCGAAATCAACTCTCTTAAAAGACAAGCTTTTCAAATTTAGGGCCTGATTTATGTTTACTGTGATAAAGGTAAAATGTTAAAAGAAAAACGTGCGTGAGAAAATTCCGTACAAAATTTAGGTATAGAAGACGTGACAATGTCATATGGTATTTCTCCACTTTAGTTTTAGTCGCGTAATTTAGTTGTTTGTTTCACATGTTTATTGAATATGAGTAATTACCAATTGTCGATTTTGATTTGTTTATATCTAATTATCTGGTAGGATTCTATAATATCGATCGTAGTTCTCGCTTATCTTACTTATGTATATAGGTTTTTTTCTTATAATTATATATATATAATAAATAAATATAAGAAACAAAGTATTGTTTCTTATAATCTACTTATTCTATGTTTAAACATATATCTATACTGGGGATATAACATCATCATAAAATGTTTTTCGCGTGCGATAATAGAGTTTGATTTACTCGATTCCCTTTGTTTTTTGATACCAAAGAGAATTATATAAACAAATGATGAGAAGTGGATCATAAAAATTGGGGAACATGAAAAAAATAATAAGAATGAAAAAATATTTACAATTCAAATCATTGTATTTATTACTATATTCAATATTATTTTTAATTCTCCTCATATTTCAATTTATTATTTTTTTTTTCATCACTATCTGTCACGTGAACAATCCAAAATCTTTGCTATATTAATAGAGTTTCACCATGTCTTTATGTGGCTTATCAACCACGATATCAATGCATATTTTGTTTTTCCTAGACCCATCTTCTCGTCTTTTTTCTTCACTAATAAACTCTGAACTCTGAACAAATATATTGTCACAAATTTATTTATTTTGCATTCAGCTTCGATCATCAATGCAACCGTTTGACTGAATAAAAATATGCATCCAAGATGTCGGTGTGCGCGTCAGTACTACGTGACCCATTTGTTTAATAATTGCACGAGGTGTTGAGAGCTGATTTTATTAAATATTATAGGAGTAAGAGATCCTGCGGAGGTTCTGTGTGTTAGTTTATCAAAACATAAAATAAGACAATCTTGTGCTACGTCTAAAGAGCATCAAAGTACATTCAAACATCGATTTATATAGGTTTTCGAGGTTCAATGTAGGAATGATAGGGCCGACGAGGACAATAGGATGTCTATTCGATTATTTGGAGTACTTCAGAAGGACAAAAATTTCGACTCTGGAATCTACAAAATCTATTTTTTAGAAAAGTGGCATCTCTGTTGGATGAAGAGTTATTAAAAAACGAGATCTCTGATGCTAGTAGATTGTGCTGCGTCAGATGATAAATTGCGAGTACGCAAGAGGATTGAAGAAAATCTATCAAATTATCGAAAATTCATTTGCTAATACTTTCGGATAAAAATTTTATTCAGCAAAATCATGAATCACGTGACAACTAAATTGATTGAAAGATGCAGAAAAATTTTCTTGATCGCATTAGAAGTCAAGTCTTTTTTCCCTGAAATCCGTGTGATTTATAATGAAATGACATACATGTCAACGTAAATTAAATGTGCGAACTTCTTGAGACTTCTATTCGTTCTGTTCATTTTATTTTTGTTCATTTCTATAGTGCACTAAATCCTTTTCTTTCGTACTTATGCAGATCACTGAGTGTAGAATCTGTGCTGCCGCTGATGGTGTTGGTGGTACGATGTTTGCTGACGAGCTTCAATGCTGTATGAAAATAACGAAAGGGGGTCTGAAAGAATAAACAAAGGTAGTAAAGGATGGCTGTAGAACCGAGTGCAAGATACGACGGCAAATGATGCATATAGTGGGGGTAAGGAATGCATGGGAACAACGGTGCGAGTGGTTCGACCGCGATTTGCTTGTCCCGCATTCCACTAACACCGTGGTAAGTCGTTTCAAGTCCAGAGGCCACCAACCATGGTAAATACTATAGAAACTGCGACACCATAACATCTATCTTGCATGTTGGCATACGATGGAATATCTATGCGAGCATGGCTGCTTACAGCAAGACCGTGCAATCAAGTTCTTCGCGGGAGACCGTAATCATTGTGTACTTTGTCTAGGCCGTATATTCTCCTAGACATTATTTGCACGATTCTCCCACCATTCCGGTTGAATTCTTACATATTTTTCTTTTTTTTTCATCTTCAATACGGTGAAGTTCTTTCATGGTAGGATAAAGTTATGAAATGATACCAAAGTTGACGACAATTTAACTAAATGGGCTTTCTCTAAAATAATATTTTTTAGCTGGGAACTCTGATGACAACGAATTTTTATTTATGACTTTTTGTTTGCCATTATTTTTTCCTTTATTGAAACGGAGTGAATTGTCAACTACATGAAGTTTTCTTTTTCATGAGATTTTTTCGTTGAGCTATATCTGTATACAAAAAGTATAGAAGAATCTATTTTTATCGATACACGAATTTTTTGGAGATTAAATTTATTCTTGTTTTGAAAATTTTCATTCGTGATTTGAGTGGTTTGTGAATCTGAGAGAATGATTGTATGAGAGTATGACCCTGGAGTGTAATTGGGATGAATGAGGTTTTACGTATGATTAGAAAAAAAGGAATAAAAGAGACATCAAGTTTAGGCAATTGTAAAAAAAATATCTGATACCATTGTAATCATTACCAATCTCAATAATCGTGTTTAACAATTATTTCACAATAAATATCATGTAAAAAATAGACAAAAGTTAATTTGGCAGCATTTAATAAATTGAAGCAAAAATGAAATTTATCATAGTGTAATGCTGTTTCATCATATCATATTAATTTATCATATTATTTATTATATATCATTTCAATAAGTGTCGGAAGGTTATAAATATGAAACAAATTTATTCATTATAAGTTGATAATGAAAGTATTATTTCTTCAAATATTTTATAGACTCTTGTCCATAACGTTTCATATTCACAAATTGGTTTTTGGTCTAAACTGCTGATTTCCCGCTTCAAACAAAAAAAAATGATCGATATATTATGTTGGAGATGACAAAGTCATATATGCCTAATCTATAACACTAACATCTACATTATCGACTGATTAAATGGTTCGATATAAGACAAACACTAATAGCGAGATACTCACTATGTGCAAGTTGTCTATGCAAAAAATAATATTATATGAGAGAGAAATTATTTTATAATCCATAAGCATAGTTGTTAACTAATTAAATAAACATTGAATACATAATTGAGTTCAAGGCAAATCATTTAATTGCCCTCTTACAACAGGTTATGGGCCCAGGTATGGATATAAAAATAATAAGAATAATTAAATAAATAGAAAGTGAGTTTAAGTATAGAAGCATGGGGTCGAAAAATAAAAAGATTTTTTTTTGGGAAGACTAAAATTTAGTCACTCAATTCTTTGAGTAAAGATGAGAGGAAACGTGCTAAAATTTGATGAGTTGAACAAAAATAATTTTGATACATGGAAAGTACAAATGAAAGCAATGCTAATCAAGAATGGCGTTTGGGGCTATGCCAACGGTAAAATAAATCGTCCAGCGCCATATCCACAAAATCCTGAAAATAGTCAATCCCTGAAAGAAAAATGGGAGAGTGAAGATGAAAAAGGACTCGCGGATATAGTTCTATTGGTGAGTCCACTAGAGTTATCACACATTAAAAAATTAAAAACCTCAAGAGAGGCCTGGTTAAAACTAATATCAATATACCACTCAAGTGGTCCAGCGCGAAAAGCGTTGTCATTCCAGAAAAGTTTTTTGCAAAAAATGAACGAAGCAGACGATCTAAATACATATTTATCCGAGTATTTTGATACAGTAGATAATCTATCGGAAATTGGAATATGCATCAATGAAGATTTATTATCAATTTTATTGTTGCACAGTCTACCACAATCGTTCGAAGCGTTTAGACGTGCCACAGTAACACGTGATGATAATCTAAAACCAGAAATATTAAAAATAAAAATAATGGAAGATTATAATTCAAAGATAAATTTAAATCGTGATCAACAAGTCGATACAGCAAGCAATGTTCGCGAAAAATATGAGAAAGTACAATTATAATAATAAAAATGAAAGTGTAGAAAATCAAAAAACCTACAACGATCAAACAAATCGTGGAAAAAATAATTTACATGCAACTAGAAATTTTTCAAGAAGTACGATTGGTGTTTTAGGTGTAGAAAAATCGAACATTGCGAAAAACTGTCAAGTAAACCTAAACAAATATCAAGAAGGGAGACAAGTCGAAATTGAAGAAAATGATTCATACAGCAGTGATCAGTCAGATGAAGTTGCGCTATTGAACCTGGGAAAAGAAAAATCAGAATACATGAAAGTTTGGTGCGTTGATAGTGGCAGTTCATTACACATAGCGTCACATAGCAATTTGTTTAATCACATCACACTAATTGAGAAGCCATTAAATTTGTCAAATAAAGGTTCTACAAAAACTACAGGAGTAGGGGATGTGAGGATGCGTGTGAACAATCACCATGGATCAATCAAGGTAAATTTAGATAAAATATACCATGTTCCTGATTTACGCTCTAATTTACTTTCTGTCTTTAAGATAACCAACAAAGACCATGAAGTACTATTTGAAGAAAAACGATGCACTGGTGATAAATAAAGATAAACAAATAGTATTGACAGCGAAGACAAAATGAGATCTATATTATGTGGCAGAACAAGATGAAGTCAAATTATCACAAGTAACGAGTAACACATAGAAACCAAAAAATGAAATCGAGATGTGGCATCGTGGATTCGGACATTTAAACGAACAAAACAGATTACCATTCACCCAAAACAGTAAAAAACGGACAAATGACTTATTGGAAATTGTATACACATATGTGTGGGGTCCACCACGTCATCTTTCAATAACTGGAGCACGATTATTTGTCATATTTCTCGATGATAAGTCACGATATTGCGAAGTCGGATTCGTTAAAGAGAAAAATGTAGTTTTACAAGCTTTGAAAAATTACAAAGCACGAGTAGAGCGTCAGACCAGAAAAAAATCAAATATTTACAAAGCGACAACGGCAGAGAATTTGTAAATAGAGAGTTTGACGAGTTACTAAAGAGAGATGGAGTACAACGAAGAGTAACAACAACATATACACCGCAACAAAATGGAATAGCAGAAAGATTCAACCGCACAGTAGTAGAAATGGCAAGATGTCTGCTAAAACAAGGAGGTTTAGGTCCAATGTTTTGGGCTGAGGCGGTAAATACTGCAGTTTATGTACAGGATCGATGTTCGAACAAATCAGTCGATGGAGAAATCCCATACACTGAATGGACGCAGAAAAAACCAACGGTGAAAGAATTTTTGGAAGCAAAGCTTTTGTATTAGATAAACAAAGATTGGGCGGAAAACTATCATCAAAAGCAAATACCTGCATTCTGGTGGGATACTTTAATAAATCAAAAGCGTATAGGTTATGGTCACAACAGAGAAAAATAATAGTGAGTAGAGATGTTAAATTCTTTGATGAACCTGGTCTTACCGAAAACTACGAAGTAATTATCGCAAAAGAAGTGAAACCAGAAAACGAATTTGTGAAGAACTACCATGACAACAATAAGATCGAATCTGAAACATATAAAAAGAGCAAAAAAGAACAGTCTGTGTTCCAAGAAAATGAGATAATAGCACATGGTACAAATAGATACACCAAAATCGACGAATACACAAGATGAAAATGAATTGCAAGAACAACAATTAAAACGTGGGAGAGGAAAGCCAAAAATCCAATACACAGGAATGAGAGGTAGACCACGTCAATTATACCAAACTGCAGATCAAAACATGAATAAAAATGGCAGCGTAATAGATGAAGATGAGGATACAGTCTATGCAAACATGATCACTGATTAAATCCCAGAAACATGGGATGATGTAATAAAAAGTAACAATGTGGAATCATGGCAAGCTGCACTTGAAGAAGAATACCTGGCTCTATTAAAACATGAAGCATGGGAAATTATTGAGAGAACAAATGATAAAAAGGTTATTGGAAATCGTTTACATCAAAATAAAGATAATAACAAAAAGAAGGTACGCTTAGTGGCGAAAGAATCTGCACAACTTTTTGGAATAGATTATATAGAAACGTAATCACCAGTTGTAAAAATGACATCGATTCGACTGCTGTCAGCCATAAGGGTCGAAAGAGATCTAGAGATTCATCAAATGGACGTAATAACATCTTACCTAAACAGCGAATTAAATGAAAAAGTATATATGGAAATATCGATACAACTAAAGAATTGTTAAGAAAAATAACTAATGGTGTACCAGTAGGCAAAAAAATAAAAGCCATTGAAGATATAAATATATTAAGAACGGCAAAAGAATGGCTGAGAATTTTAAATAATGGAAAAGATAATGTATGCCTCTTAAAAATAGTACTATATGGACCAAAGCAATCCGGAGTACAGTGGTATAAAACGATTCATGATGAATTGACAAAACTAAACTTGAAATCATTTCTACAAGATAAATGTTTATTCTATATACAAAATAAAGAGGAGCTATTAATACTAACAATATATGTTGACGATATACTCATTGCAGCAAATGACCAAAAATGGATGCGCAAAATAAAAAGCAAGTTAACAAGCAGATTTGCAATGAAGGATATTGGATTAGTAGACAAATGTCTGGGTATAAAATTCAAGCAAAATCTTAAAAATCAGGAAGTTTAGTTAACACAAGAAAAATACATCGAACAAATATTGGAAAGATTTGGAATGTCAGAGTGCAAACCAGCATCAACACCCATGGAGATAAATAGTAACTTACCGTACGAAAAGGAAATCAAAGATAAAGGTGAACAAATCCCATATCAAAGATTAATAGGGGCGTTGTTGTATTTATCAATATCGACTAGACCAGATATATCATTTGCAGTGTGTTACCTAAGTCAGTTTAATAATTGTTATCGGGAAACACACTGGAAAGCAGCCAAAAGAATATTACGTTATCTAAGAGGCACCTCGAATTAAACAATATGTTATAAAAAGTCTGATACTAAAATAATGGGCATGGTTGACGCAGACTGGGGAGGAAACATAATTGACCGTCGATCCTTCACGGGTTTTATTTTTAAACTCGCAAATGCACCGATCTGCTGGGAATCCAAAAAACAGCTCACAGTAGCACTATCAAGTACGGAGGCAGAATACATGGCAATATCAAAAGCAGTAAGAGAAATCTTATATTTTCGAGGATTCCTGAAAGAGTTAAATTTTGAGTACGACCAAATAATAATAGAAAATGATAGTCAAAGCGCACAGAAATTAATCTGGAGTCAATCAATTAACTTCAGATCCAAACATATAGATATCAGACATCATTTCATTCGACAAATAGTGGAACAAGGAGTCATACAAATAAAATATGTACCAACCAACGAAATGTCGGCTGATGTTCTAACAAAAAGTTTGAGTGCTCTAGGAACAAGAATTGTCTGGTCATTATGGGAATAAATGTATAACATCACATTGAAATGTAATTTATCTATTTTTAGCCTTTTGTTATTTTTTTGTCGAGAACTGAAAATATTTCCGTTACACTCAAACGAGACCGTTCTACCAATAAAATGTTGGGCGCCACTTGGTTTCATAAAACCAAGAAAATATTTTCTTCTTACTTATTACTTTTTTTTTTAACATAAATGTAATCGTTTATCATATTTACAAAATATGCTGCCTATTAAATTTCTCGGGGTCGGTTCTCCATCAAGCTGTTTCGTGGACCTTTGCTGCTTTCGCAAACCTTTAGTAGATATAATTAATATTCACAATATCTTCAATCTAATGAAACAACTTAAATTATTATACATTCACCAAAATGTTAAATATAATCAAAATAATCGTTTTGGCTTCACTAAACAAAGTTTATATGAATGTCAATTACCCATTCATATACTCTGTCAATTATCATTCATTTTATGATATTAATAGAAATTTCGTTTTCCGTTAGACAATCACGGTATTGCTTACTGAATCTTTCGTGCAATTCAATAACTAATGTAAATAAAACGTGAATAATTTGCAAACATTTTTTTGTCCTTTCTCTAAGGATTACATGAAAACTGCAGCTTTTAAAAATTTTTCTTTGAAAGATCTGAAAACTAGAATCTTCAATCTTGGAATTTTTTTTTTGATTGTCGATACGACCATTTTTCACTGAAATACAGCCCCTCAAAAATGACCGAAAAATTTGGAATTTTTTTTTGTTTTCTTAATTTTTGTGCGTAGTTTATCTTGTTTATTGATAAAAAATTCACTTGAACACAACACGATTTGAATGATTAACACAATTTATGCGAATGAAAGAAGCAAATATGTGATGTTGACGATGAAACTTATAATTGATCTGAACAAAATATAATTGAGTTAAACAAGATGATGAACACTACGTTGTTGCCGGTGAATTCTACTATTGCCGCGTGGGCGTAAACCACGCGGGCCGGTAACTTGATTTATTCTTTATACAGAGATTCCGTGATTCATAAACTGATTTGACGTGGTGGTGTAGCTATTGATTTGCTCTTATAATGTTGATGATTTCAATGCACTGTGATTAGTTGAAGATTAATTAGTAGTAAGATTTCTCAACGTTCACAAAACGCGTGGTCACTCGTTGAGCGTCGCTGGAGAAGAGAGAGAGAGAAAGTAGTTTCATTGCAAATGCATGCATGAGCAAGGATGCGTCAATGACTTGAAGCGCTAATGCAATTTAGTCAATGCGTATCTGGTGCGATGCGCAACAGGTTCGCGTAGATTACTATAGTTAATGTGATATGTGCTTCCAGTGTATTATTATGCATGCTATATACTATTGTAATATACAAG
The DNA here is from genome assembly GCA_030347275.1 of Microctonus aethiopoides. Taxonomy (NCBI): domain Eukaryota; kingdom Metazoa; phylum Arthropoda; class Insecta; order Hymenoptera; family Braconidae; genus Microctonus; species Microctonus aethiopoides. The sequence goes on from JAQQBS010000004.1 coordinate 660,683, forward strand.
TGTGGGAGTTGCACTCAAAAATTGAACGAAAAATAGTTCACGAATTTTTCTATTGCTCACGAGGTGCTGCCACATATCGATCATTTAAAAAAACTTCAAAAAATGATTTCAATTTTCAACACGAGTCATGCAAAAGAATTTTGTAATATTCACTGTAAAACATATAATTGTATTGAGGTAGTTGGGTCACGGAAGCAAAATCTCAAGAAATCTTTGAAACTTCGAATATAAGTAATTAAATGCCTAATGCAATCAATGTTAAAATTTGATGACAATTTACCATGCCTAACATGAGATAATCACAATTAAAAATGATATTTTCAATACATGTAGCATAGGAGAAGCGTGAGAACAAGGAGACTTACCGTTTTGACATGAAACTAATATTTGGAGGAATATTATATTTTGAATTATTAAAAAAAAATAAATATTATTCACCATTTACTTCGCATGAAATACTAAATTAAATATTACAATTAGAGGATTATTTGTGAAGGAGGGGATATAAGAAATAGTCACGGGCTAATGAAGCGGCAACACTGTAATAAGTAAAATATCGGGGGTAGGGAAAGAAGCGCGAAAATACCAAATGATTAAAAGTAAATAAGGGAATTTATTTGATTTTTTACTAAATAATCATTTCTCATTTCAAATTTTTCTCTAATTTTGTCAATTCAACTACACGAGAACTTTCAAATAGGTTAGGTTCAACAAATTCCGTTTCGTTTTTCAATTTATTCGTAATTCTTTTCTGTGCACTTTCCACAATTTTGATTCCTTTCTCGAGTACTTTTTTTTATAAACTTTCATTTATAACGAAGACGGTTTTCCATGATTACTTATAAATTTAAATTAAATTAAAAACACTCTAATGCTTATAGCCCAGTCATTTTAGGTTTCATCTGCGGAATAATTTCAACTGAGCTGAATTTTTGTACACACCTTTATTACGGCATTGTAATGAAGATGTGAAAAATCGACATTGATATCGTGCCGGCTAAAAAAGTTACAGAGGTCAAAAGGTCACGAAAATCAGTTTTTCGCGAATATCTCGCAACTGATCGCTCGGAGGTCAATAGAGGTCATTATAAAAATTGTTGGTTATAAAATTATCTAGAAAAAATGCCCTTTGCATTTTCCTGTAACATTAACCGTTTTCGCAATAGAGCGCAGAGAAAGCGACTACAATGCACTTACATACGGTATTGTGTACCGTATACCAAGGCATGGACTCTATTGCGTTTTATTCATGATTGTAAGTGTTCAAAAAACTTATATTTTTAATGCTTGTGCGTTTTGTGGAAAATATACACATAGTATAGAGGTTTATGAACTTGGTAAAATTTACTATATATTATACTAAGGACCTCCACTGGCAGGTTTTTCGCATTTTATAATTATGAGACCCGTAGTCCCTTTATACATGCTACTACCTGTCGGAGTGCAATTGGACTGTGTTTTTCTCAGTTGAAAAATATTTTTTGAGCGTTGAAGACCTTATTTCAGTAGTTTCATGCTCTTAAATAATTTTCATTATGAGTGATACGTGTTTTATATGC
>JAQQBS010000004.1:676993-688525 GCA_030347275.1 Microctonus aethiopoides
AACGTGTTTAAATTTGAGACAAATCGGTCGAGTAGTTTTTTTCAAATCATTCCCGTGAGACAGAAAAAAGTAGTTTCGCGATAAACGCGTTTAAAGTTAATAATAGCCCCTTCTATCTATTTCGGCGCGGACCTTTAATGGGCTATAATACTTGAAATACTGTGAATACCATTACCAATTTTTCACAGTATAATCTTAAGACACTATACTTTCGGAATATAGAAGAAAAAAAAAATCAATTTTTCGAAAATTCTAGACCAGAAGGTCCCCTTAATAGCATAGGTATCCCGATTTACGTGTATCGCTTGTGGTACGATATTTTCGTGATTATTGTGTGGTAATAAATAAGAAAAATGGCTTCTCGCCAATGTGTTAATTCTCCAGATAAGTTCTGTTACATATGTGGAAATTATGTAATACGGAAACAACTACTAAATATTTCTAAATCTATCGAAGAATTGTATGAAAGGTATTTTAAAATCCAGATAAAAAACCAAGACAAGAAATGGGTGCCGCATAAAACATGTTCAACTTGTGTTCGTGAACTACGTAAATGGTCACGGGGAGAAAAACATTATTTTATTCTGAAAAGTCCAATGGTTTGGATGGAGCCACAAAACCATACAGACGATTGTTACTTTTGCTGTACAAACACAAAAGGCTTTAATGCTAAAAATAAAAAAGCGATTGCATATCCTAGTGTTCGTTCTGTGATTCTACCTACATATCAAGATCATGATGACCAAGATCATGATGACCAAGAGTTATATTGTGCTGCTGGGACTTCATCATCACTATATCAAGAGGCTGTAGAAGATACTTCAAATTCTGATGATGAGTATGTCGAAGGTAACGGAACACCTCAACCTTTTTCTCAGTGTGAATTAAATGATCTGGTGAGGGATCTCAATCTTTCTAAAGATGCCGCGCAATTACTCGGTTCAAGATTAAAAGAAAAAAACCTGCTGGGACCTACAACAAGCTTTTATTGGTATAGAAATAGAGAAAAAGATTTTCTTCCATATTTTGAACAAGAAGGAGATTTAGTTTATTGTTGTGATGTACCTGGCTTATTCAAGATGTTTAATGTAGAATACAATCCAAATGATTGGAGACTTTTTATAGATTCATCGAAACGAAGTCTTAAAGCAGTATTACTGCATAATGGTAACATATATGCTTCTTTGCCGGTCGGACATTCCATTCATTTGAAAGAATGTTATAAGAATTTAGAGTTTGTATTAGCAAAAATAAAGTACGCGGATCATGGTTGGACTGTATGCGGCGATCTAAAGATATTGCATATGCTTCTGGGTCAACAAGAAGGGTATACAAAATATCCCTGCTTCCTTTGTGAATGGGATAGTAGAAATAGAGCACAACATTGGATCAAAAAAGATTGGCCACAGAGAGCATCATTAACTCCTGGAGCAAAAAATGTTGTGAAAGAGCCGCTAGTTGACCGCTCAAAAATTCTGCTACCTCCACTTCACATTAAATTAGGTATTATGAAGCAATTTGTAAAGGCACTACCTAAAGACGGTCCCTGTTTCAAGTACCTATGTGATAAATTCAAGCATTTATCGGATGCAAAGATTAAAGAAGGAGTTTTTGTTGGCCCTGACATAAGGAAGTTAATGCAAGACGCTAACTTTGAAAGAACCATGAATGAAACAGAAGAGAACTCTTGGAATTCATTCAAAGCGGTAGTAAAACATTTTTTAGGAAACAGAAAAAGACCAGATTATGAAAATATAGTGAATAATATGCTCAGCAATTTCCATAAACTGGGTTGCAATATGAGTTTAAAGTTACATTTTTTGCATTCTCATATTGATTTCTTTCCTGAGAATCTTGGTGCCGTAAGTGAAGAGCAAGGTGAGCGCTTCCACCAAGATATTAAGGTTATGGAGAGCAGATACCAAGGAAGATGGAACGCAAGTATGATGGCAGACTACTGCTGGATGTTGAAGAGGGATGAATCGGATAGGAAGCATAAGAGAAAAGGATTGAACAAGAGTTTTGAAGGAAGTAGAAAAAGATACCGTAAATCCTTTTGATTTACTCAGTCTCTTCAGCATTATTTTTAACTAATACTGTTGGTTTTTTAAATAAAAGTTTGATTTTAAATTAATTAATTTTGTATTCAAACGAAAATTGTTAAAAAAATTCTAAAACATGCATATAATGAAGAAAAATAAATCTAGATGTGCTAGAAAAAAAACAAAGCTGGATTTTAATTTAGCGTAACTTGATATTTAAAAAAAATAACATAACTATTGGAAGGGGAAAAAAAAGTTAAATTTCGCAGGCCTGTGTAATCATTCATCGTCATATATGATTATTGATTGTATCTCAAGACATTTCATAACAATATATTCAATATTCATCAGTGTTAATTGCTGAATTCACCAATTAAGGTACAGAAAAAAATGAAACGAGAACATGATTTGGCGTGTTGCAGTCATGTCGGTTGGTTGTGATGCTGTGATACGGCGTCAAGTATTGGGGAAATTCACATGATTTTGGCTTATTACATGACGTGAAATACTGTGGTTTCACAATAGTTATAACTTGTGACAGCACGGAGTGGAATTTCGTGGAGTGCACCAAAAACTATTGGGGTAGGTGAAGAATTCATATCCCCAATAGCCTTTGGTGGACTCCACGAAATTCCACTCCGTGCTGTCACACGTTATAACTATTATGAGCCCACAGTATTTCCCGTTATGTAATAAGTCAAAATCATGTGAATATCATTAATATAAATTATATACGCTAGGTGTCACGGCAGACCCCGATATTTGACGTCGTATCACAGCATTACAAGTTGTAATTTACAACCAACCGACATAAATGCAACACGCCAAACCATATGTTCTCGTTGCATTTCTTTCTGTATCTTAATTGGTGAATTCAACAATTAATATTGATGAATATTAAATATAATTATAAAATGTCTTAAAGATGGAATAAATAATCACATATGACAATCTATGACTATTTATTCCATCATTATTAATTCCATCGAAATCACCAATGATAAGGTTATACCGTAGTAAATACTTTTATCCAATTTTTTTATGTCGTACTCTTTGTCTTTGTATCTCTGTGTCTCTCCTTCTCTAGAGTTCATACAACGTTACATCGAATTAAATTGTATAAGAACTCACTTTCTATTCCACTAAAAACAAAACTGGTCACATCGCTTATATTTCCAATATTGGACTACTGTTGTATTGTTTATAATGATGTTACTGTACAATTGAATCTAAAACTGCAAAGACTGATGAATACTGCCATACGATTCATATATAATTTACGCAGAGACGAACATATCACTCCATTTAGAACAAAATTAAAATGACTCACTGTTCGTGATAGAAGAAAATACTTTATGGCAATAATGGTATTCAAAATACTATTTGGAGTGACTCTGGATTATATTAAAGAAATATTTAAGCTGAGAAGGGAAGATATACGTCATTCAGAAAGAAATACAAAACAACAAACATTCCATATTCCAAACCATCTTTTTATTCAAAATCGTTCCATATTGCTGCGGTCAATCTATGGCATTCACTACCAACAAAAATAACATCAATATTAACATTATCGATGTTCAAACATACATTATATGACTATCTGCTTAATAGTAATACTGAGAATGAATGCTTGTAACAGTTTTGCAATTCATATTTAAACCAGCTAAAAAGATAAAGATTGTTATACAATGAAAGATGGCAGATTCAGATCATACAAAATATAGAAATAAAATGCTAGTTAATGATGATATTGATTTTGTCGAAGCTCGTTCAATGGCAATTTAAATTATATACATATATTCGACGGCGTTGGTGATAAATGTCTTGTACTAATAAAATTTCCAATCCAGCTTGTCTCGTAAATTTTATGCTAAAACTATTGTTGGTTGTATAGACAATTCACATACATTATACACTACATCACTTTATACTATTCACTATATTAAAATACTTCTGTCATTTTTACTTGTACAATTTTGCCCCATGACTTTAGGCCAGGGCATAATAAATAAATATCTATCTATCTATGTATCTATCTCTGTCAAATATGCAAACCCAATACATCCACGTTTCTTTATTGCGATAACTATACAGATTCGTTGTAGTTTCTTATTTGTTTCTACTTTTCGTTCGCTTTCTGATGCATAAACTTTTCATAATTCTTTATTGAAACGTTCCCGCGTACAACCACGCATTCATTATGGAATTGATGTGCATCAAGCGCTTTGGTGCAATAAAAAAATAATATCAGTATTTTTTGATATTATTTAGTGATAATTAGTCTTACATTTTGATACATTAAATTTATTACATTGCGAATATTTTTTTCAGTTATATGAATTATATTCATTTATCGACTTCAATATTTTTTTCCGGGGATCGGAGATCGAGCAACCGGGGGTAAACAAATGATCCGGGGAGATCCGGGAATCCAAGGATGAAGGCTATAAAATTTTCTGAAAAAACCTTCATCCTTCATCCTTCATCCTTCATACATACTATAAAGCTGGATCGGGGGATCATGGGGTCATGGATTTAAGGACGTTCCCAAAGACCAGTCGTTCTCAATCTACGAATACGTTTTCCCTATGTAAATTACACATTTATACTGTAAGAATTAGTTGACCAGCAGTGCGCTCTTTTGCCTCACCTTTGATGCGCATAAATGCAGAAATTGACCTACTGCGTGGCTTCACTCGACTTGACAACGTCTCGAACTGATTAAGGTGCAATTTGGTGTTTTAGAGTAGATATTTCTTGAGGTTAGAAATATATTCTTTAAACATTGAAGATTTATATCGGTTTATTAATATTATTCTAGAGTGGTAAGATAATATTACGATAGTTATGCATCCTTGGTCATTTTATAAAATTGTTTGTTCATTTTTATTATTCTATGTCAATAAATATTTAATTTATTATCAATATAAAAAGTGAATTTTATTATTTATTATATTTTCAAAGCCTGTGAATTTATCAACAAGTAGAACTCATGTTTTTTCAACTAAAAAAATTTTCATTAAAATAATTACGAACTGAATTATAATGAATAATATTTGTAATTGCAATATTAATAATAATCAAGTAAATATTAATTATTATTTTAATTATTGTTAAAAGAAATTAGTCAAAAGTAGATGAAAACACGTAGGTTTTACTGTATAGATTGACCATCTTAAACGTCCCGCGCTGTTGCAGCGTTGACACTTTAAACATTTTTTACAACAAAATAAATGCCGCTTGTTGCACTGATTTTGTATGATAAATATTTTTATGAATATTATCGGCCAATTCTCGAAATTTTGAAAAAATTGTGAGAAAATTAAAATTGTTACACACTGAAACTTACATAAATTAGTATGAAATGCATGAATTATTATGCGTTCAAATAGAAATTTTAAATGCTGATATTTTTAATTTTAGAACCGCAAAATAGGTGGAAAATTTTCATGTGCGTTCAGAATACTGTCAGGAATATATAAATGAATTTTGAAGATGATCATAAGAAAAATTTTTTTTTTGGGAACGTTCTTAAGATGTAGGACCTAGGATCTAGTTTCCAGGATCCGAGATTTTTGTTTTTCATGAAAGAAATTGGAAAAATTGAATTTTAACTTCACGACATTTTAAACTGACATATCTTCATTATTCTAATTTCAATTTGTTTGTTAAGGACACTCTACGGTTGAATTACAATACTCCTTTACTACTCGACGCAAGTCGAAAAACGTACATGGGTAAGTTATTTGTGTGAGTCATCCTCTCCACGTGGGCAAGTAGTGACGAAAAATGCTTGAAATGGCATCCATGTTATCGATTCTATTCATTTGAGAAGTTCATATTGTATCAAAATTAAATCTCTAATTTTACCATGTATTTGGTTCAAACGGATATTGAAGTTCCACTTAGTGGTCCACTGTGCTGCCACAGTAGACGAGCACCTAAGGTGCAGTAAGTGCACGATCGGTGCGCGGACTTGGCTAATGGGGATATAGTATAAATTAATTACAAATGTGTTGTAGTGTAACTACAAAATGTATATAAGAAAAACAAAAAAAAGGAATACAAGTTAACGAAAGATAATATATTGGAAAGAATGCGTCTCCTTTAGGCATTTAGGTTGATGAATGTAATAATTCGATGTAGAGGCAGTCTACAATAATAAGTAAACAAGCGCATGTAAGTACCCATTGGCGTTCATGCGGATAAAAATATTTCCCTGCTTGATCCAAATATTTAACGTTCAAATATTTTGTTATCAACAGGGTGGTTTAGTATAACCACAATGAAATAACTACAAATTTTTTCAATGTTTTTGGCAAGTTGATACGTCATGAATTTCTGGGTAATCTATTGTTTTTATCCAACGCATATAGCGGTTACAAGTTCTTTGATGATATTTTGTCCATCATCCCACTCTTTGCGCTTTGATTTAGTATGAATGGTGAGGGTGACACAAATTTAAATATCATTACGCTTGAAAATTTAGAGAGTGAAGTTCGAATATAATTAGTGAGAGTTTTAATAAAGTAATTGAGTGAGTGAAGTTCAATAAAATTACTGAATGAAGTTATTGAGTGAAGCTGAATAAAAAGTATATATACAACGATTGGAAAAATAATATATGTAAGTATATAAAGAAAAATTATAACATAATATATTTTTTTTCACATTGAATATAATTTTTTTTTCGTCATTTACAGAAAAATGGCTTTTGTGAATTATACGTTGCACATGCCAAGTGGATGGTCGCTAACTAACGATTATAATAGTTTGATTGTGACCATCATAAACGAGATGGAAGACTTTGCCCATATTCATGGGAATTATCAAGGATTCACAACAGAAAAAAAATAATATAGACAGCTTTTTAATAATAGATGATATTTCGAAAATATATTGGTTCAAAAGGATCAATATCGAAGACGATTGTAGACCAGAAAACATTAATTATTATCCATCATTGGCACCCATTGAAACGGAGATGGAGTGGATAATTATATGCCGCAATGAAGATGAAAATAATAATATTAATGATAATAATACAATTAATATTGATGATAATGACAATACTATTGATATTAAGGACGACGATGATGATAGTGGATTCCATTCCATTGATGATGATAATGATGATGATGATGTTTTTTATAATTAAAATAAAATGATGACAATTTTTTTATTTTCATTACAATCCTTCATTTTGTTTATATGTAATTTACATCCTTCAAGATGATCTCGAGTATATCACACAATTTGTCGTATGGTATATCACCATCATCCCAATATATTCCATGGTAATTGCGTATAACTCAAGAATTAATTGCTTTATATTGTCTTGATAAATCATTCCACTTGCATGGTGGTTTGAATAATATACGTGTTCCATGATCGTCTTTATTATCAAGTTGTATCATTGCAAGCTCTTTGACAATAAATTCATTGTTCCTCCATTTGAATCCATACATATCCACTATTACCTCCATTTGAATGTCGCGCGCGTACCTTGATGCTCTCTTGAGGACACTGAACAGTATGTTGAATATTTTGATCATTTTATACAATCATCCCCACCACTTTTGATTGATTAATATAGTAGTAAAATATTTGTATGAAAATATTGTAGTTATAATTATTCATCAAACATTGTTTGAAATGTGTTCATAATATTTTTGCACTAAAATTGACGCATACGCATTGATGGATCATGAATTCCATCGATAATGTGTAGTACAGTCCGACCTCAGTAAAATTCGCAGGTCGGGGCTGTAGGTTCTGAGGAAAACGAATCGTACGTGAATATGGGTGCAAAATTATTGTCCCCCACCACTTAGCTGCCAGAGTGAGAAAGAAAGATCGCTCCATGCACTGTAAGCGACAGTGGAGAGATAGTTTGACCAATAGCGAAAGAGAGTTTAAAACGTAACCATAATATATATACACTCATCCATGTTTGAAAATAATATTTTGTTGATTGATGAAACTCATCATTCCAATCATTTAGTTATTAATATTTATGATTCGATATATGAATAGCTATTGAATGCTAATTTTTGTATTATTTTTATGATGAATGTTTTAATAGGGATTGAAAATAATCTGATACTGTGGGTGCCAAGCGGAAGAGATTGCGCTATGCAAAGACACAAAATGAAAAACCATGAATTTTCAAATAATGTGTGTTCTATTTTTATTAACAACTTAAGTAACTATTTGTTTATAATTTAACTCTCACAATTATTACATAATCAGTCTTTTTTATTAATTATTTAAAAATGAAGCATGACTAATATTATGCTGCGAAACAAATATTTTTTATTAATGTAATGTATCACATTTGTTTATAATTGAACTCTTAAAACTATTACATTATCAGTCTTTTTCATAAATATATTTAAATATGAAATATGACTAATATTATGTAAGGAAACAAATACTATTTTTTCCTAAATTTAATATATCACTTGCTTTCATAATTGCAATCTATAATAATATATATATAACTTTTTTTTTTAAATTAACGAATAATATAAATTTCACTTTTTGTAATTCACAGCCTATTTCATTGTAATATTGTCTACAATTGTTGTTGACTCGCTACATTTTTGTTTCCTCCATAATACTTTTACGAATCCGACACAATGTAGCAACAGCGTCTTCAGAAAAATGATGTGGATGTGCTTCACCATAAGCCAAAACTTTTTCCAAATATTCAGTGACATCTGCACTGGTAATATTCGAATTACAATTATTATTTACTTCATTTTTATTTTCGTCATTATTTTCTTCACTCCTGATTTTTCCATTTTCTATCTCTTCTTCATCTTCGGCTATCACTTGCATCATTTCTTCATTACTAAGTACCTCTTCAGGTGTCGAAATTGTGAGTGGATTTAGCCATTCCTGGATGGAATCATATCATACTGCTGCATATGATTCTGTATTCTCCAGAACAGCATGAAATTGATTTTTTAATATTTCATCCTCAGATGAAATTAGTATTTTTTCACATGTTGTCCCACATTTACGTGGCCATAACTACAAAAGAAATAAAGAAAATAAAAAATCATGTATCAAAAAAAATAAATTAAAAGTAGATATTCCAAGTGTTGAAAAAAATAATACTCACCGAATTCCATGATTTTTTAATTGTACTAGATTCAATTCGATCCCATGAATTCGCTATCCATTCAATGCCTTCTCTCAAATTGATCTTATTAAAAACATCAATTAAATTTTGATCATTGTACACACAACTTATAATGTGCCTCATCATTGAGCAACGATATTTCAGCTTAAGACATTGCAGTATTTCTTGATCCATTGGCTGAATCAATGGAGTAGTGTTTGGTCGTAAAAAAACTACTTTAATGTTCTCCATCTGTAATGTCTGTGGATGAGATGGGCAATTGTCCACTAATAATACAGCTTTTATGGGGAGCTTCTTCAATAACAAATATGATGTTACATTCGGTACAAATTCGGAATAAAACCACTCCTCAAATAAGCTGGTAACCATCCAAGCACTTTTTTGGCTTCTATAATATACAGGTAGTCTACTTAGATTCTTTAAACATCTAGGTTTTGCTGATTTTCCTATTACCACTAGTGGCAACTTCAACTCTCCTGATGCATTACTGCATGCCATTACAGTGATTCTTTCTTTTCTTTGTTTGAAACCACATACAGAATTTTCCATCTTTGATGCTAATGTTTTTTTGGCATATTTTTATAATTTAAACCCGTTTCATCACAATTGAAGACTTGATGTTCACATAAATTTTCTTCTCGGACAAAGTTTTCAAACCATGTAATGAATTTTTCTGCTGCATCCACATTAGAAGATTTTTTTTCTCCTGATATAGTCATAGCACGTATATTATGTCGACATTTAAATCTGTACAACCATCCATTACTAGCTTTGAATTCATCTTCTGTGCCACCTAATGATATGTACATAGCTTGAGCTTGCATGCAAATTTGCGGGCCACTAATAGGCACACCAGCATTTCTTGATTCATTAAACCACAACCAAGTGAGTTCATCTACGATATCAAATTTTAGTTTGGGATTTTGCTTTACTTTCTTTGATATTGTTTCATCAGCGTTGTATTCATTTTCCAGTAATTTTTTTTCATTTTTTTGCCACTTTTGTACAGTACGTACATGAACATTAAATTGTCTTGCGACTTCATTTTTGCTCACACCATTTTTCAATGCATGGAACGCATTTATTCTCACGTTCAATGTATGAAACACGTGCTCTTTTCTGTTTTTCCCGCAAACCGACATAATGATACGTATTGTTTACTTGATCTATAAATTTCTGACTGAAATAAATGCTTGGACAATAACAATTGTTATTTCCCGCTGTATATATCGTCATAACAACCGCCGCGTACATCATCGATGCGCAAGAAGACAAAGAGAATACAGAAAGAATGAAACAGAGACTGAATGACATACGGAGAGGGGACTCAACCTCTCCTCTTGGAGGAGAAATGCGAATCGTTGGTGAGGCGAATATTCGTGAGGTCGGACTGTACTATAGTACGAAAAAAATTATACATCACACTATAGTACGACATATTGTTTTCGGTCGGTGTGAAATATGGCGGGAAAATTTGAATTTGAAATACATCACACTATAGTACATGAAAATGTGAAGTATGGCGCGAAAATTTGAATTTGATCCAGAACATAGCCTACACAGAAAAAAACGTTCGGCACAGACAACTCTCAAAATGGAGTTGGCAAGTAATAAGTTTCAATAACTTTATTTTGTTTCTATTGACTCATTGGTAGCCTTATCCACGTTGTTTACTTTCGTCTCACTCGCGTTTTAAGTTAGCGTCTCGACTTAATATGCGGTCGATTTGACAATTTTATCGTCAAGGTAACTCCATTGGTGTGGACCAGATTTAACTCCACGGAAAGATTGTATAAACCAAATTATAGTATTTAATTTGACGGTATATAAGTACATACTAATGCAAGTTTTAGCTTCCGTTTAATAACATATTCTTCAATACTAACAACTTGAATGTATTTGATGTAATAAGATAAAAGTTCAATCAGAAATATTTGTAACATTGACTGCCTACTTTGAAAGTTCAATCGAAATCACGATAACGTTGATCATATTTTGATTTTAAAAACATTTATCATATTATATAAAGTCAGTGAGCAACGCACCGCGATCGAGAGAACACGTCTTTCTATATTACCTTGTAATATATATTATTGCAAATTGATAATTGATATATTTTATTCAATACATTCACGTTGAATATATATTCGTATTGTTACTCGGGTGAATTATCCTCACGGATTCTCAACCGCTACATATACATGTGAAGAAAATTCTGTTGGCTTTATAAAGAGCGAAAAATAGTTTCCGGTAAGTCAAATATATATATATATATATATATTAGACTGGTCCAAAAAAATCGACTATTTTTTTTTTTTCAATTTTCGAAGTGAAATA
>JAQQBS010000004.1:706574-718541 GCA_030347275.1 Microctonus aethiopoides
TCTGTATCGAATATTTTGGTGAGTTTTGCATAAAGTTCATGTTCTTTATATTTTTGTTAAGTATTTTATGTGTAGTTTGTGTATTTTTTTATGAACAGATTTAATAAATATAAAATAGAAATAATAATAATAATAATAATAATAATAATGCAAATTGAAAAACGCTACAGTGGAAAATGGTCAGCAGCAATGTTTGCTGATTTCTGTTGGTCGATTCGCCGAGAAACCTCAATGGAAACAATGAAAAGAAAAAAAAACTACAAAGGAACTTGAATCTTATCACCATGATGAGATATTTTACTGATATTTTTAGAACTTGTGACTGTAAAATTATCATTTTTCACTGCAAAACTTGGACCGTAATATTTTTTCACTTTTTTATAATTTTTGTTACTTCAATGATATCGTTTTTTGATTAAATGGACTTTATATTGAAAATCTATGTGCTGTAATTATTTGCATCTTGAATTCCTTGCTTAGAGCACAAAATATGATGAACTTATGCATGAAAACAATAAGGAGGAAAAACAAATTTTTTTTCGCAGACCAGTGTTATTAATTGACCGCCTAGTGTCAAGATTGAAATTGGGTGCGCGCGTTGCGCTGCACCGGTAATGCACTGGAGAGTGCTGCCACGGTTGATAGAGTGACAACGTCCTCCAATTATGATATTTCCCAAACAACAGGTATTAAAATATATTCTTCATCGTCAATATTAATATGCACGCGAACAGCAATCAAATCTATAATTGATTTCCAAAAAGCACTACCGATCGATTTTTTTGAAAAATTTTTCTAAAAAACTGTCACCTATTCCGCAACTTTAAAGCCTAGTCCCTTGATGGGCAAATGATGTGATATTTTTGTTGTTATATTTTGCCGAATTATTTACTCCTGTTTGAAATCCTAGTATGATGTAGGGTAGGGCGGGGCTTGTTATGCATCGGACAAGTTGTGCGACCCAAAATGTCTCACAAACAATAAACTGCTCGCGAATGCATCAAATGGCGGAAAGAAGCGGGCGAGGGAAGACAACACATCGCGAAACTGCAAGTCACGACCTGTTAATCGGATAACGTCGACGCATGCTTTGTTTATATTGTGAGTAAAGAGTGAAGAACTTGTGTTTGTGAATATTTCTTCCATATGCGTCAAATATCAGTTATATTGAATCAGGTGAGTAATTTATGTTCATGAATTTAATAAATTCTTGATATTTAGGAAAGAATTGACTCTATTTCAAACAGTCAACTCATAACCTCACTTTTCTTTCGTATATTCTGTTTGGGGCTAGCTGAGCAGTAGTTGCTTAACTAACCCCACAGTGCAAAACGAATATAATACATACACAGAGACTGTTTTTTCATTTTATTTTAGGATGCGGACGTGTAAACGAAAAACCTCAATATATTCTTATCCTACTTAACAGTTAAACGATACTGCAAAGGCTATTAATGAAGGAAAAAGTGTGAATACCGCCGCCAAGGATTTCGGTATCAAACGGATGACTTTCATGAGGTTCATGAAAAAATTAGAGTCTAACGGTGGTGTTATATTAATGGATTATGCAGCACCGAGACAAGTATTTTCTCCCATGCAAGAGAATTTAAAAAAAAATTAGAAAAGAAATTTATTACAAATGACATCAATTTTCTATGGATATTCTCAGAAAGAAGCGCGTCGCCTTGCCTACGAGTGTGCTGTTAAATTTGATATTGGAATTTTAATCACTTGGACGATAAATAAGATGGCTGGAAAAGAATAGCTCACGATGTTTCCAAAACGGAATCCTGAGTTGTCTATTCGGAAGCCAGAACCCACGAGTCATGGTAGAGCAACATCGTTCAATGCTTAAAACGCGAAATTATTTTTTGACAAATTAGCTGAAGTTATAGATAAATATAAATTTAGTTTGCCACAAATATGGAATGTGGATGAAACAGGAGTATCCACTGTACTTAAGCCAAATAAAATTGTAGCTGCCAAGGGTAAGCGTAACATCGGTGCCATGACTTCTGGAGAAAGTGGTACTAACGTTACAATAGTTACTGCTGTGTCTGCGTCAGGAAATACAGTACCTCCTATGTTTGTGTTTTCCAGAAAAAATTTCAAGAATCATTTTATTAATGGTGGTCCCGCAGACGGTATAGGAGCAGGTATGGCAGTGGATGGTTTACAAACTAAGAATTCTTTCAATTTATGCAACATTTTATAAAACATATAAAATCTTTTCGAGAGCACCGGGTTTCGCTAGCATTAGATAACCATTCCTCTCATTTATACGTTATGTTATCTTTTCCGCCGCATAGTAGTCACAAGCTGCAGCCTTTGGACGTATGAGTGTTCGGACCCTTGAAGAAGTATTGCGCTTCTGCACAAGATACATGGCTACGAAATAACCCTGGAAAGTATGATAATTTATGATATACCAAAAATAGCCGCCGATTCTCTTCTATTTGGTCAGACAAGTATGAATATTATTAAAGGTTTTCAAAAAAATGGCATCTTTTCATTTAATGCGAGTATTTTTACTGATGACGAGTTTGCACCATCATTCCTAACCGACCGTCCAATTCCAGGATCTGTCGTGCTAGAAAAAGATTTTCCGGCGCAAGCTACAATGAACATCACTGGAACTGATCCTGCTCCATCTACCTCCACCAGCCAACGTGAACCCGAACCTGATTCAAACAAAAACAAAAATGAACAGCTCGATCTATTGCCGGCATTTTCTCCAGAAATTATTCGACCATATCCAAAAGCAGGTCCAAGGAAGGCAGGCGTAACTATGCGAAGAAAGAGAAAAGCAGCAATTTTAACTGACACTCCCGAAAAAAATGCATTGCAGGAGAAACAAAACAAAACTACTAACAAAGCCAAAAAGCCAAAGAAAAAAATTGATAAACAAAGAAAGAAAAGTACTCATAAACAAATACTTAAGTCAAGTGATGAAAGCAATGAAGACGACTATATCTGCTGTGAAGCCTATTGTGAAAGTTTTCCAGGGGAAAAATGGATCCAATGCCAAATTTGTAAGGAGTGGGTACATACCAAATGTGCGCCAAGTGTTGGCTTTACTTTCGTATGCATTGATTGCAACATCGATAACGATGATTAAATTAAAGAGTTTATTGTCGTATTTCATTACTCTTCTTGATTTCACTTTTATTAATCATTGCTTGAATGTTCAAGTCCCATTTTAAATAAAAAGACTGATTATGTTCCTAATATTAAGTTTAAGATATGTTGATTTTTTGTTGATTCTATTTTTGTGTTTAATATTTAAAAAATAATTACTTTTTTTTCACTATTGTCATTGAAAAATATAAATATAAAAATTGATTGCGAAATAGTAATTTTATTTATATTTAGCAAATATTTGAGTCATGGTTTGGCTAAATTTTCTAACTGCTCAATTTGTCCCATACCCTTGCTCAAGTTACCTCAACTATGGGGTGCATTGAGCATGTCTGACTTTCTTCACTTAAACAGCTGTCCCAGTCAGCGTGGAATGTTGCAGCAATATTACTTCCGCAATGTTAAACGTTGCAGGGAACATTTCTGCAACATTCCTGCAATATTCCTGCAATATTCCTATGTCCGCCTCTCTACAACGTTCGGAATGTTGTGAGAATGTTGCGCGGAACATTGCAGAAACCTTGCAGGAATATTGCAGGAACATTGGGAGAATGTTGCAGGAACGTTGCGGGAACGTCGCGCAAATGTCGGAGTAATATTCCCCAGCGCAATGTTCAATGTTGTAAAGGAATATTGCTTTGTATGCAAATATTAATACAATTACTCAAGTAAGATTATATAAAAATATATCATAATTTTATGATACGGTGCTGGAATGTTGCGGGGATGTTGCAGGAATGTTGCTGTAACATTGACATTGCAATGTTGCCACTGGAATGTGGCAGGAGTGTTGTGCACGGTTCAAAACCTTACTGCAACATTCCTGCAACATTCCTGCAACATTCCACGCTGTCTGGGGTAGCTTTTTAACGTGACTTATTAAAAGAATATTATTGTAGAGATTTTTACAGAAAAATAACTTACTTATTCATCGGTATGCATAATAAGTAATTTGGACTTTTCATTGAAGAGCTATGACCGAGCAACTGAAAAATTGCTCAACTAGCTCCGCCTTACCCTACAGCCAGCATGTGCATTTTCAAATAAAACAATTTCAAGTAAATACATTGAGAAGGATTTCAGTGGAGAAAATTCGTGAGATTCACAATCAATGACCGAAAGAAACCACCTAAAACCTCTACCTTCAATATTGTACTACAACATTGACTCTACACATCCTGAGAAATTTCAACGTTGAATGCAGTCACACGTCGAGCTGAACACATCTAGAAACTTCAACATCGTAAGAAATCAACAATTGGTACGAATTTCACACACACACACACACACACACACACACAGGTAAAATCATTTGTTTCGATTTTACTCTTCATTTTAAATTCATACCACCATACAAGTTTGCAGATATGATTCTTGAACTTATTCAAAAACCTTGGCAACAAACGCAAACAAATATTGTATAATATAATCCATTATATTTTATACACTCCAGATGATTTAATTTGATATATACCTAGCAATATTCCTTTGGGCCCCAATGCGAAAAAATGCGTAGCTTTCAGATACAAATTATAAATGATTAATAATTGATCTTATAAATTCTTGATATTTTGTAATGTATAATATTGAGATAAGATATCTTAATATGTTGATAGATTTTTTACTGTGTTATTTTTTTGATTTTATTTTTTATATTAAATTCATCTTAAACAGAATTCTTTGAATTTCAATTGTGGTGAATCTCACTATTGATTTGAGGTGTTCTCCGGACACTATATTATACAACGAGAGAATTTCACACTTGAACTGAAACATTTTCAAACTCGCAATAAGACATGTTCAAAATCGGATCAAAGCATCCCCATTCTTGGATCAAATGTTTCATAATTTGAGGTATTATTCTTCTATCAAGTCGTTTTTCCGCATGTATTATGTTCAAATTCCAAATTATTTGTATAAGAATATTGACAGTTTCAATACAAATTTCTATTTCAGTTTCAATCAATTTTCGACTTGAACTAAATCGCAACGATTTGATCTAAGTTTGTTTTCTCAGGTGTCGGTGTTTTTGATACTAACATTCGACTTCTCATAATTTTTAGAGCTCTTGAGGAGTTCAGGAAAACTTTTGTCATTTTCTTCGGAATGCGCAAAACATGCTTCATACAAAAATTCAGTATAGTGAATATTTTTCTGCAAACAAAATTTAATCCAGCGAAAAGAATTTATTTTTAATTTTATATTCGTTTAATGGAAAAATACTCATGAATTCTATTCTTTCAATACCATTCAATACTTTTGAGATGGATCTTTCACATTAAAATATAATATCGCATGGGCAGACCTCGCTCGATTGTTGATAATTTTATATGCGCATGAGGAATGCGATTCCAATGCCATCCTTATATACGGCGTGGCGCGCTATGAGTACAGTCACAGTTAGTCTCAGACCTCGAGTTTCCACCTCGGTTCATACATCACCGCCTCCTCCTCCTGTCTTTCCTCGCGACTCTCTCTGTCACAAAGTTGTTAGGTGCCAGGGAGAAGGGGATTTGCGAGCACACGAATGATCTTTATTCAGTCTTCGGCTGCCGGCCGGCCATTCACAGTAGGTGTCGGTTCTCGCCTTCGTTTCAACCGCGACCAAAATCTGGGATTCTAATATATGTGACTATAGTATGCATAGCACACACACACACACAAGCGCGCGTGCGCACGCATATATATATAAATATATATTCGGTAATTTCTGTTTGCACTTTTGTGTAATGTTTATTAGATTGATATTACATTAAATTCTTTATAATGACGAAAGTTTATCACAAGTGTGGTGATCAAAAAAATCATGCCAATCTGCTATAGCGTAGTAGTCTTGGAAATTATTCTGTGTTTATATAGAATGTATTCATAGGGAATATTCATGCAACGACATTCAAAATTATTTACGATGAAGGGGGAGATGTATCAGTGAAAAGTGAATGACAAGAGAGAAATGCGGTGTAACAGTAATGAAGAACGGATGTGGGGGCGGACATTATGGACGATAAAATAACTATGAGAGAGGTATGTTTCAAGGTTGCGAGCCTCGTTTTTAAGCTTGTCATTTGTATGTGGAAGCAAAAAAATTGCTGCTTAATCAGAGATTCTGCATTTATCTATTATTTAATGAAGTTATCATCAGTCCTATGAAACTTTCATGACGTGAAAAGAAATTTTTCTTTCCGTCTCCGAAAAGTTGTAGAAATATTTTTAAATTCATCCAGTTCAATCAAATAGTGCAAAAAGGTGATTCGATTCAGTGG
This sequence comes from Microctonus aethiopoides, assembly GCA_030347275.1. Taxonomy (NCBI): domain Eukaryota; kingdom Metazoa; phylum Arthropoda; class Insecta; order Hymenoptera; family Braconidae; genus Microctonus; species Microctonus aethiopoides. Next base: position 712,976 of record JAQQBS010000004.1, read on the forward strand.
ACTGAAATCGGTGAGAAAAAAACATCGCTAGAGTCTGATCCCGTATAAGTATATCTTATACGCACACGTGCGCACACGTCTTCTCATGTACCAGGCGTGAGCGCAACAACGGCGGAGATCTTTGAATGGATGCCATCAAGAGCAAAGACCAAGACTTTTGGCCTCAATATCGAAATCGAGGACTTGATCATTCAGAGATTAAATTCACGCCAAAAACAATATTCGCGTTTAACCTAGACAGTTTTAATGGCATTCATAATTTTATTTATCATCTCAGTACATGGCGAGCGGCTTCACAACTCAAATAATTTTGACACCTTATACTCATAAATATATATCAGCAAAAAATTATATATAAAAAAAGCAAAAGAAGCAAATATGACTTTGAAAATTCTGCTGATTTTGATAGTGTGAAATATCGAATGATGATGTCAAAAAAGTTTATGGGTAAGTATTCACAGTGACTTTTCAAATCTTCTATGGAACCATATACTTTTTGAATGAAAAAAGATCTGATTTCAAAATAAATTACGCGGAAAAAAAAGTTTTTAGCAAAAGATTACGGAAGTTATACCGTTTCAGATTTGAAACATTACCAAAAGTAGATGACAGCTCACGTTGTTTCTGATTTTATGATTGAAAGTATACTTTATAACAGGCTGAACATTAGGGTGAGCCAAAAAAACTAAACTATCGAATTTATGGGTTAAAATGAACCTATTTACCGAGAAACAAATGTCCCTGCAAGGCAGAAGTTTTAGCTCAATTTTAAAAGGTGTTGGTGAGCATTCAAAGTTTCCCATTTGAATAACACGTAAAAAATCTTTTTTCATTAAAAATGTCATAACTTTTGAATGGTTAATGGTAAATTTTTTTGCATAGCGGATTCTTGTAAAGCATAAAATTTCCTAAAGAATCATTTTTATGATTTTTGTATTTTTTAAAAAATTCGTATATTTAGAAGCCTTAAAAAATGAAAAAAAATCAAAATATGCAGTTTTAGTGTTTTTTTTTATTAAAAATGTTTATACTCAACAATAAAAACTTGGATTAAACTGAAAAAAATACTTAAAATATGTTGTTTATAATCTAGCTTTGTCAAAATAAACATAGTTTTTACATTTATTAATTTTTTATTGTAAAACTAACAAAATATAATTGTGTTAATAAATTTTGTGATAGCCTTATTATTAAAAACTATGTTTTTTTTGACAAATCTAGATCATAAACAACATATTTTAAGTATTTTTTTCACTTCAATCCGAGTTTTTATTGTTGAATATAAACATTTTTAATAAAAAAAAACACTAAAACTGCATATTTTAATTTTTTTTCATTTTTCAAGGCTTTTAAATATACGAATTTTAAAAAAATACAAGAATCATCATAAAAATGATTTTTTAGGAAATTTTATGCTCTACAAGAATCCGCTATGCAAAAAAATTTACCTTTAACCATTCAAAAGTTATGACATTTTTAATAAAAAAAGATTTTTTTACGTGTTATTCAAATGGGAAACTTTGAATGCTCACCGACATCTTTTAAAATTGAGCTAAAACTTCTGCCTTGCAGGGACATTTTTTTCTCGGTTAATAGGTTCATTTTAAACCATAAATTCGATAGGTTAGTTTTTTTGGCTCACCTTACTGAACATAAGAAAAAACATAAATTTTTTTGTTTATTGATTATTTTTTTTACTTCTCAATGTGGAATTTTTTAAACTATTGATATGGTATAAATATTTAGTGTTGAATGCGTTAATGTTTTTAATATCCCTGATGCTTAGTTGACGTGGAACGAGATCAGAGTCAACTATAATGAATTCTTGGTGTTGATATCAACAGTATGCAAAACAAATATTGAGCGACTAACACCTTTTAGTTTTTCTAATCTTTCTAATGACGAAAAATTATGTGTTGTAAATTAATCTCTCTGATGGATATGTTCAATATCAATAGCGTAATCTCAAAAGTCCCCGGACCAAGAACATCTGGAAGTTTATACCCCGAACATCGTATTCAGGGGGACGGTAAATTAATTCGTCACGCCCCAATCTGACTTTCGGTTCGGTAACAAATTTTTTAACATTCCTCATATTTTATATATTTCCTGTACATCCGATTGCCGTAAACAGTGTAATAGTGCGATGTTTTTAAATGACTAGACTGAATAATTTAATAATATAAGTAGGAAGTCATGTTCGGAGGAAGCGATATCCCGAGTGGAAAAGTTGGTACGGTTTTCGACCTCAAATACCTGTTTCAGACTCAATTTCTCCTCATTTTATGAAATTGTCACACAAACATTTTATTTCAAATTCAACTTCTCCTCAACAACATTTACTTACTGATTTTAGTCTTAATTTTCCGTCATTTATACTTATTGTATTTCTCATCGTTGACGATAAAATGAGACTAAATGCAGAACATAGAAAAATGAGTAATTTTCATTTTTATGAGGATAAAATTGAGAATAATTCGAAATGTCAAAAAATTGGGTTTTATTTGAATTAAGAAAGATAATTACAAATGGGTCGAATAAAGTACGCATTATATTAGATAACATTTCTTAGATTTCAGATATTTTTGATATATATAAATGAAATAAAAAAACTTTAAATTCGAAAAAACATATAGATCCTAATATCGATTACTACTTTTTTTCAAAAATCAACATTTAATGTTCAGAGCTCAACAATCATATGGGAATCCAATTTATGTAATTTCATAGTATTTTCATTATCTAATTGTGCGTCTAAAGACGAAAATTAAATATCAAACATCACTTTTCACTGAACATAAAAATTTAAAAATTCGAAAAAAAATAAATCTTATCATTTGCCCATCAGCGGACTAGGGGGAAAAGTTGCGGGATGGGTAATAGTGTTTTAGGAGAAATTTTCAAGAAAATTGATCGTTACGTGCTTTTTGGAAATCAACATTTTATAATTAAGAACATTTTTAAAAAAATCCTCCCAATCAATTCTAAACAATCGGCCTATTTTTCGCAAAGTTACAGGCATTTGAAAAAAAGAGCCATTTTTTTCAAAAATCGATATCTCGAAAACGACTGGACAAAAAAAATTGAAAAAAATCGTGGAGGTCTCTCTCAATGGGTACTATAAGTTAAAAAATTATCAAAAAAATTGGAGATGCAAAGTCAGATGGGTGGCCAGTTTTGCGTGGAATGCCCTCATATGTATGTAAGTACATATACACAAAAACTGGTTCATTTAATTTTTTACTGTTTATTAATGAATTTATTTCACAATATACTTACATGCCTTTGTGAGAGATAACTTAGCCATCTATCGGCCATATTTATTCTCAATTTTATTTTCATAAAAATCAAAATTACTCATTTTTCTATGTTCTGCATTTAGTCTAATTTTATCCTCAACAATAAGAAATATAAAAAGTATAAATGAGGGAAAATTGAGACTAAAATCAGTATGTACATGTTGTTGAGGAGAAATTGAATTTGAAATAAAAAATTTGTGTGATAAATTTATAAAATGAGGAAAAATTGAGTCTGAAACGGGTGTTTGAGGACAAAAACCGTACTATTTTTTCGATTCGGGTAATTTGTTGATTTCTAATCAAAATCGAGAATAATTTCTCTATATTTAAAGATTATTAGAAAAAATACTATCATTCTCTAAAAAAACATGTAATTGGATAATATCAAACAGCCCGACTGATTTTTATGCGCTGTCACAGATATGTATGATTCATATAAACTTTTATATATTTAGCAATCAATAAGTTGAGCAATTTCAATATGAATTATATGATATGGGATCATCGCAAATTGTTCGTTCAGTTAAAAAAATCACTGATGATTATTCATTTCTGATGAATGAGAAATGATTGATGTGTGACATGTTCGATGATAAATTCTTAATACATTTGCATGCTTTTGATTTTTTTCATTGAAGCATGAAATGTTCTCTTTTTGTTCGTAGATGTTCAGAAAAGATGCTACCGTCTCTGCAAAACGTACAAAGGATATAATTGGATCGTATTAGATAGTTTGACTGATTTCTCAAAGTGTCATTGAAATCTATAATTCGTAAAAACTTTTATGTATCAGGCGAACAATGAGATATGCAATGTCAACATGAATTATATAATATGAAATCATCGCGAATAGTTTGCTCTGTTCAAATAATCGTTTATGATTCATTCATGCCTGATGAAAAAAAAATTGACGTGAGACAGATTCAATGATAAATTCTTTGTAAATTTGCAGTATTTGATTTTTTTTATTGAAACAAGAAACATTTTTTCTCCATTTACAGACTTTCAGAAAAGATGCTGTTTTTTTTCGCATAAACATATAGAAACGATATGCTTGAATAATAACAAACAGTTCGACTGTTTTTTTGTGGTGTCACAAAAATAATTTGTAAAAACTTTTATATATTTGGTAATCAATGAGTGAATCAATGTCAACAAGAATTCCATAATATTGGATCATCATAAAAAGTGTCTCTCATACGAATAATCACTGATTATTCATTCATGCCTGATGGAAAAGAAAAAGTTTACATGTGTGACATATTCAAATAATGGATTGTTAATATATTTGCTGTTTTTGATTTTTTTTTAATTAAATAAAACCTGCAAGTGGAAGAAATTTGGATTTCTTCCACTTGCAGGTCTAAAGGAGGATGTGCCGCAACGCCTCGTTCCCTACTCTTTGATCCTTCGTAGTTTTTTTTATTATTATTATTGAGCATCAAAAATGATGACATTACACGAAAATAATTTCAGGTTAGAAATCTGTGTAATATACATCTAAGTTGAATATTCGGAAACTACCCAAATTAATTAAAAACGAAGGTTGTAAGACATCAAGAAATTCAAAGTCTTGAATAAGATTTTTTTTTTCAATTCATTCACATCAAAACCACCTTTACACTACATACATATTAATTTTCATTACTTACGCATCACGTATATGTCAAAGAGTACATCATAAAGCATTTTTACTGACAATATAGAGGATGTGTAAAAATCACTGATTAAATATTACTGTACAACACAAAACTCAAGTCCAGCTTCACTTTATATCATAATAACATAGTTTTTATGAATATTATATTATCACGTTAATATAATATTATTCTGGTCAAAGCGCGAAATTACATTGGCATAATTGGACAAATGACAATACAAGATGAAACATGTATAACGAAATTTCGGAACAGCCTATATAATAGTAGTATAGGCATTTGTTACTACGTCGCTGTTGTGCAATGGTTGAAAGTTGCCGATGATTTTACGGAATCGGCCGACCGATCGCTCTTTCAAAAAAATTTGTACGGTTTTTATCTTTATATATGCTTCCAGAATTATCCTCGATTTCTCTTCAACCGAAATCTAATAGTATATTAATATGCCACCCCGAGTCGAAATTTTTGTCCTTCTGAAGTACTCCAAATAATTGAATGGACATCCTATTATCCTCGTCGGCCCTACTATTTCTACATTGAACCTCGAAAACCTATATAAATCGACGTTTGAATCTACTTTGGTGCTCTTTAGACCTAGCACAAGATTGT
>JAQQBS010000004.1:733422-750912 GCA_030347275.1 Microctonus aethiopoides
ATTTTTTTTAGAGTAAATAATAAGAAAAGAGAATATCAACAAAGATACAGGGGACGGAACAGAGACAAACTGAAGCAGTGTGAAGCGGAAAAAAGGCGACGTCTGCAAAATGCAGAAATAATTACAGAATTATCTACCTCTTCGAATATTGAATTTACAGAACTAGTACATGAACCAATAATAGATGAAATAAGTGCAAATTCACAAAATGTAGCTGGTTTGGAAAATATCCAGCATCTATTCGTTGAAGTATCTCAGCAAAATGAAAGAGGTCAATCAAGCGCAAATGGAACAGAAATTACGAATAATTACAGTAAATTTAGATGCTATCAATTAGCTCATAAATATTTTGACGATAAAATTAATGAATATAAACGTTTATCAAATAAACAGTCATCTTTTTCTAGAAAAATTCCTAATATTTTATTTTTCATTAGTCCATATTTATTTCCTGTTGAAAACTATCATTTTATGCATGTTACTTGTACAACAGAATTCCGATGTTTCACATCTAACAGGCGTCCCACGACGCCTCACAATTTTTTTTAACGTTGATCTTCTTTCTATCTTTTCCTTATTTCTATTTTCTAAAACTACTATTTCTCTTGCCGCACAGTTTGTGTTTTTAAAAAGTTCTGCGGTGAAATTGTAAGCATTCTCCAGCTCTGTGTTAAACGCTGATTTCGAAGGGAAAAGTTGTGCGCATGGGTTTCCTTTTGAATATAGCTTTTTTATCATTTCAGTTACTGATGGCTTTTCTCATGTTTGCTCGAAACTCGTTTTGGATATACTTTGATGGTTAGAAATAAAATGCAACAATGCATAAATGTGTTTGCATCTTTTTGGGCTACACAACTGCAGTGCATGTCATTCACATTTCGATTGCCGTCTAGCTGCAAATGAAAGTATAAACATTGATTATTTTTAATTCAATTGGAAATTACAATCCAGCTAATTAAAAAAATATTAATTTTACGTCATGGAACATGACATGGTGCTGCAGTGACATTAGTTTTGCGTATGCAGAAACCTTTGATTACTGCTATATATTTTTTAATTTCTCGCACACGCATAAGATGATTCGAAGCAATTAATTTCTCACCTTTTCTTTTAGTTGATTGGTAAAAATCTTCATCAAACTTAATATCCGAAAACCCGGTTTCCAAAATAATATTCATGCAGTCAAAATATTAACCTATAAATAGCACCATTTTATAGCGTTATACACAACATAAATGTAATGCTTGCAAATTTATTTTTTATTTTTATAGTGAATTGATATACTTACCATTCATAACACATCTACGTCAAAGTAATGTGATCTTTATTTAACAAAAAATAAAAATCAACTGTAGGCATGAGACACAATACAAAATTCGATGTTCATTTATACGAAAAATCCCGTGCCGCGGCGCTACTTGTCATTCTGCAGATAGTTTATAATGAAGCCATAATTGTACTGCGGGGGCTGCGAAAAAATAATTATAAATTTGTTGGTTATGGTTGTTGGCAAAAAAATTTTTGACGTATAAATATACTAACATTAACCTGTCAGTTTTAGAAATGAATGCGTTTTATGTAGCGTTTCCATGGCAATAACACTTTTCTCTCTGGCTGAGGAAAAGAAATGTATGACTGCCGATGTAGATAAAGCTGAACTTCTCCAGTGTCACCTCAGTACAATAATCGCCACGTTATCGTGCGTTTGAAAAAAACTACTTTTTACAATAATCGAATCTGATACAAGAAAATGTATAGTTATGATCAACAGGCAAATGATAGTGCAATAGAGGGGATACTATAGTGTAGAGCCAAGTGGCTTGTGAATGAATTGTGTATCTTTAATATTTTCAATCATGCAATCTTGCAAAAAACATTCAGACAATTTCGTAATATGACGGTTCCACAGTATATCTCATGAGGTATGCTCTCTTCATCCATATCGTTCCAGTTGAATACAAAAAAATTGTTAGATCATACATTTTGATTTAAGAATATATCATGTATATTAAGGCAGAAATTTGTTATTTGAAGATTAGGCTTATGACTTTTGTCTTCGTATTATTTATAGATTCAAGTCATTTGTGTTGTTTCACTCCAAAACCACTGTAGTATCGATTGATGAGGAATCCCAGATCGTATAAATTAACAAAGAAATCACATATGGCAATATATTAGGGGATTATTTGTGAAGATAAAATGCTTGATTCGCTTCAAGATTTCACTCACATTTTTCAGGTAACCCAGTTGTAAGACACCCACCTAAATGTATTCGAGATAATTCCAGGGCATCCTACGAAATATGATTGACTATCAATGAACTATGAGTCAACCCATTTTAACACAATGTAAAAAAGCTCATTGAAATTCGCTAGCAGCCGTCAGGAATTAATTGAGTGAACTACTTTGGCACAATGAAAAAACAATAGAATTACGTCGGCACTTCAATCAAAAGCGCATCGTACGTTTTTCAGTAGTTGCAAGATTACACGATTAAAGTGCTTTGAAGTTACACAATTATACATAGCAAATCAAAAGATTTTCATCTTGAACAAATTGAACACAAAACCTTTACCAATTGTTCAGTTAGAAGTACAGTGAGAATGTTAGCATGATTAGACTAATTCGCAACTTGATACGTATTCAATAAGATGAACAGCGGATGGACTTTAACAAGAAAACTACGAAACATTATTTTCATTCGCATAAGAAAATGTTCAATTGACATTTAAAATTGACGAATGAAGGCAGCTAATGATTTTATCTGATGACTTGAAAATAACTATTAGGAGAAGTCCAACCCCATTCAACACATCAGTAACACGAATTAATTGGTCGTTCATAACATGCTTGAAGAGAGTCACCACTATATAACTAAATCGATGAATGAATGTGTTAAACTTACGAACTTCGCAAGTGATTTCGCCGCTATAATCTAGAAAATAAACAAGAAATATTCAAATAATTAACCAACGAAATACATTTACATATTTTTTTTTGTGTGGAAGTATATGTATGCATTACTTACATACATAGACAAAAACAGATTGAATTCCTTATTGTTTATTGATGAAATCATTCCACAATATAATTGTTTTGCTATACATGTCTTCGTGAGAGAAAACTTCGCCATCTATCGGCCATATTTATTCTCAATTTTATCCTCATGAAAATAAAAATTACTCAAATTTCTATGTTCTGTATTTAGTCTCATTTTATACTCAACGATGAGAAATACAATAAGTATGAATGAGGGAAAATTAAGACTAAAATCAGTAAGTAAATGTTGTATGAAAAAATATCTGAAGTCATGATACTTTATATCAAAGTTACTACCGAGGACTATGTGACACGTAATAATTATTAATCAGTTTGGGCATTGATTAAAAGCAAAAGGGATGGGTCGAATAAAGTACGCATTATATTATACATGATATTTTTTAGATTTCAGATATTTCTTGATATACACAAAAGGAAAAAATTAAAGGGTCAAAAAAATTTCCGAAATTTTTCCGTGTTTTTTGACAGGCTGTATCTCAGTGAAAAATGGTCGTATCGAATTTCCAAAAGAAGGATTTTGAAGCACCGAGTCTGTAGCATTCAGACCTTGTGGCGAAAAAATTTTAGGAGTTACGATTATTGCGTGATCCTAAGAAATAGCGCGAAAAAAAAAATTTGCAAATTTTGTGTCTTTCATTTGAGTCCACGAACTTAGGAAAATTTTTTTCCGCTAAACCATCAACTGGGTTGGATAGCTTATTTATTTAGCTTCGATTTCGTGTTTTTAAAGCCTCGATACGACCTTTTTTCACTGGAATATCAGATTTTCAAGGGAAAAGGTTCCTCTTGTCTTCAATCATCGATATCTCAACGACAAATGATCCTACAGAGAATTGAAGAGCAGTTTTGGAAACTAGGATCAATTTCCTATAAGATACTGCCACAATCTCGAGGAAAAAAAATTTTATTTTATCCTCAACATGAATTTGAAAAAAAAGGAAAAAAAAGGTAATTTATGATTTTTTAGAAAATTGACGGATGAATGGGAAACATCCATGAAATGACTATTAAATATTATGCGTAACATTTAAATAAAATGTTAAGCGTAACTTTTTGAGCTCAATATGCCAAAAAAACCCCTGTAATTTTTTATTTTGATCGTGAGAACCGTTTCTTTATTTCAATCAATTAAACTTTTGAAAAAATTGAAGGGACACGATTTTTGCGCTGAAACACTTCATAATCATGATAAAAATGGAAAAAAAACATTTCTTGGAAATATCCTCACATTTTTCTAACAATCGATGTTTTGCAAGACGAAAAAACAACAATCGACGTAAAAACAAAAAAATATCGAAAAATTTAAACACAGTTATTTAATATGTAGCATAATTAGAGTTTTATCTTATCGATCGCATTTCTCATTTATCTTGACTTATATAGATATACATATATTTTATTTGTGTATAAGTATGTTATACTATTTCTTAAGGCGTAATTTCTTATTATCTAATTATTCTATGTTCAACCTATATAATAATATATCCCTACGCTAGGGATATAACAAGGCTACAGTATCCCGAGTAAAAATAATGACGTCTTTTTCCGGTCGTCACAAGGCGCGTAAGAGGTAATCTACAATACTGAAAAGACCCTGTGCGTCCTTTGCGGGCCCCTGCATGCTTGAAATTCGAAATTCATGTATATATATATATATATATATTGTACCCTTACTGTTGGTGTATAAAGTTGTGGGAATCTCATAGATGTTTTGCCGCCAATAAGAATTGATGTTCTGTTATTTTATAATAACTAGTACATTTCGGAAATTATAATGCCACCGAGAGTTAAAAAATATGCGCTTATGGTGAATTGATTGTGGGGAAAAAGATGCAATTCCGTTGACGAACATTCCCAAAAACAATCGTAAAGTGAAAAGTACGACAAATCTCAAGTGGGTAAATAATGCTGCAAAAAATTACGAAACAATGCGATCAGCTGAGATCTATGCGATTGAAAAAATTAAACAAGATCTTCTTATTTTTCGTGGAACGCATAAACCAATTCCACTTTCTACATGTAATTCTATGCATCGATATGCTGATGACAAAACTTCAAATACATCTCCAATAAATTTGATAACCGAAACGACGAATAATAGCTTCAAACCAGAATATGTCAATGAAACGAATTATAATTATTATTGTTCAGTAAATAAAGCTAAAGTTTCTTCCTACTTCGAAATGACAAAAACGCAGCGCGCCGTTTCACCAGTGAAATTGATTTCTGCGACTACAGTGTCTGAATCAATTACATTAATCAACCCACTCTCATATCTGCCACATGATAATGAAATGGATACGTTGCCTTATAGTGGAAATAACTCAATTCATATCTATATAATAAATCGATTGAAAATTATTCATATGTTCGATGAGGAAAGGATATAAAATTTGACTGATAATTCATATATGATAAAATCTGAAATGAAAATTCTTTATTAACTTTTTATTCATCGTTAAAATACTACAAATAAGTGAATTATACAATATACGTGTTACATTTATGATAATCCTTTTTTGGTGTTAAAAGAACCAACTGGAAAATTTGGTCCACAAGTAGGAGCATCATTATTTAGGCCAGATAATGTATACGTAGAAGTATCAAAAACTGGAAAACTTACCTCAGGTATACACACAATGCTAAATATAACATTCTATAATGTTTGCGTTAATATGACTGTTATTTTCAGATTATTTTGAAATTTGGTTAAAAAATGTATTTTTCCCAAATGTTGAATCAAAAATTTTATTATTAATTGATTCGTGAACTGGGCACTGTTCTGATGCTGTAAAGTCTGTCAAACCTTCAGATAAAGAAGTAGAGGTAATCATAATAGATGTGTTTGGATTCAGAGTGTGGAAAAATTTCGTAAAACATTTCTCGGACAGTGTTATATTACATAGTGATAATTTAAATTTACATAAACAAAAAATCATTATGTCTCAAACATTTTTTTGAAGATTATCATAAATGTAACACGTATATTGAATAATTCACTTATTTGTAGTATTTTAACGACAAATAAAAAGTTAATAAAGAATTTTCAATCGATTTACTATATAGATATGAATTGAGTCATATCTAAAGCATCTTCAACCATGGTTTTTCCGAAAACGCAAAGACATGTATCTGGTAATTTTTTACGCTCTTTCGATTAAAATTGGTCCCATAAAAAAATAACCAATAGATTTTTTGTTATGAGTTTTTTTTATTTTCAACGGCTCGAAATTATATTTTTTTTTGTTTTTTAAATGTAACACACCTCGGAAGGTTTCCTTGTCAGTAAATGTTAATTGTTTACTAATGACATTAAATGCTGAAACTCTTACTTCTGATGTATTAGATATCCGTCTTGTGAATGCTAAGAACAAAACTGTTCAAAATGATGTAGATAATCGCAGAATCAAATTATCGTAAATTATAATTGATTTAAAAAAACGAAAAAAAGAATTAACAGCAAATCAAGTTTTCAATTGTCTTCTCGCTTCAAAGATTTATGTTAATGAATTCTTGAGTCCTAGAATGCATTCGTTGTACAATAAAGTGAAAGAATTAGCAAAGTTTCATAAATATAAATACGTGTGGATAAAAAATGGCAAAATTGATGTGCGTAAAGAGGACAAATCTATCTATCGTTATCATCATTAGAACTGACCATGATCTTGAGCTATTGGAGTCTTCTGGACTAGATTCTAATTGTGCTATAAAAAAAGTATCATCACCACCAGTTGTATATGCAAACATTACTGTATGCCAGCTAAATGCTAATTCCCTATTGGGACATTTAAATCAAATACGACTTTATGCAGTTGAACATAATTGTGATATTATAACCATCAATGATATTTGGCTAAGACCGAAAACACCAATTAAACAAATTCAAATGTGGCACTCACTGCCGTCACACATAACTACTGCAACATCATTGCCAATGTTTAAGCATCCACTATTTACATATTTATTAAAGAAAGAATTTGAATATGATGTCGAGTAAACATTATTGAGCACGGAAATGTGCTGATCACCATTCATAACGTTGCTATTAATATTTACTACTCAACCATTTATATACTATCATGGATTTGTGATCAGAATTAATATTCAATTTTTCACTACGACTGGTTAATTCTTTCAACATCGAAATTTAAACTTATTCTGTTCAAATTATTGTTTGATATTATAGTTGTTATTGCGATTAGCAATGTATCTAAGAGTTAGTATAAAGCTTTTTTCTTATTTCATCTGCACATATAAATTTTGTTTTTTGTCTTTTGGACTTGTAATGCACGTATGTGCTTATAAGCGATAAATTGTATATTTATTGTAAACTTTGCCCCATAGCTATGTTATGAATTTTCGTTCATAATGCCCGAGTTTATAAACATGTTCATATATCCAGATAACTACATATTGACATGAATTTCTTCACTTTTAGTAACAAAGAATGATATAGCTTGACGAAAATGCTGTTGTGAAGTATAATAAAATATCATATTAATGTCAAAATTTTTGCCATTTTTCCACTTTTAATACGAACTTATATGGCACGACCGAAATAAGCATAATTTATGATTACTGAAAAATATCTTGACGAAAATGCTGTTGTGAAGTAAAATAAAATATCATATTAATGTCAAAATTTTTGCCATTTTTCCACTTTTAATACGAACGTATATGGCGCGACCGAAATAAGCATAATTTATGATTACTGAAAAATATCTTGACGCGTGTGGCAAATATGGGTGTTGAATTCTTGATAGTCTTAATGATATTATATGTGTGTAAAAACTTTATATTGTGTACTTGGCAATAATGACTAATATCAAATCTTTTTGAAAAGTAATTTTTGCAAAGTATTGATGGTTGAAACTTACACAATAAATGGCAACACAATTTTTTGTCAGGTATGAGCTTTGTGCCCTTTTTTTTCTTTTTTTTGGAGTTTACTCCTCAAGAAACGATATAACGCCCGAGGTATGAAAAAAATATGGGGAGTGAAATCAAGTGTAATAGTAACGCACACTTGAAAGCGTTATGCTGCCCCTTCCTTATGTTCTCCCCACCCATCTTATACTGACCGCATGGGGAAATGGAAGGGATATGTATACACCTATATATGTATACACCTATCAAGAGACACGGTAGTGTCTCGCGCCAAGTTCACTGCGAAGCGAGGCACTACGTACCATGTATCTTTACGCGAAAGTCCAAATTTCAAGAGACCACTATGATGAAATCTCATATATGCATAGAATTGAGCGGAAAAATAATGGGCGCAATTGGGAGCTCGTGTCCAAATTATATAATAAAACTGATTTTATTTTTTTCCTACGTGCCGCATAATGGAAGATATATTGAGTCAAAGTTGAAAAGTCATGATTTTCACGATGAAAAAAATTCAGTCTTGGTCGTCGTCGTCTTTTCGTCGTCTTTATTCAATATGTTTGAGGTTACATAAACTTGTCTCTCTCTAGTTGGATCGAAGGGTCCGATAGTGTCCTGTTTCATTTCGCATTATGGCCTATGCTTTCGTCTTTTTTTAGTTTTGTTTTCGGATGCGCTTTTCCAACACACATTATTGTCATAAGTTCAGCCTTTTCTGTCCTGACAAAATTTTATTCCTTCACTGCTCTGGCGGTCAACTTTAACACTAGTCAGAATTAATATCAAGAAACATATTATGATTATTATTATTTCTCTACAACTCTAACGGTCAATTTCAATACTAATTTGAAAATTTTTGAAGATGATGAGTTACCGACGAAGCACAGTTATAGTAATGATAATAATTAGAACGGATATTCATTTTCAACGGTCATGAAAAAAGCCAATTCAATATTTTTATTTAATATAAGTAAAGATACATGAAATATCACTTAAAAAAATCTCTAAATATCAAACAATTGAATGTTAGAACTTTGAATCAATTTTGGAAATTATTATTTCATACAAAAAAGTTTATTGATAAACCGATTTTTGTTCTATTGGGCCAGATGAATTTGTATTTGTGTGCAAAAAGAATTGAACTTTTCTCACCGTCAGGTCATTCGATTACGAAAATAAATGTTAAATTTCTAGTAATAAATCGAGCATGTGTTATTAGAAAATAATTTCCGCTGCTTTCATGTTATGAAATTATTATTTTTTTATTACACACAAAATTCAAAAACTATTTACTGTACATAAAATTCAAAAACTAGGCTCGCAAACTGCTATAAAATACGATAAATTTTTGAGAAAAGAAAATAAATCTATACTTCATGTTTCTGAATAGAAATTTGAATAATATATAAAAAAGAGTGATTTTTATAGATATATGACTCTTGCGAGTCCTTTACATCTCTCCTTATGTCACTTTGTCTCCTTTACCCAACTTAAATCCTCTTTCAGCGGCTGCAGCCGACTTTATATTAGAAGTACCCGCATTCGCACTCGATAGTGGGGAACTGCAGTAAGCCCACTATAGGTACAGCCGACCACTCAACTCCTCGTATGAGCTGGCCTCCCGCTTTACAGAACTGCCACCAAGTCAACTCTATAATCGGTGCTTTTTCAGAATTATATAGATTGATCCAACGAGGCTAATAATTTTTCTTCCGAAAAAATACTGCGCTCTGCCGGGATTCGAACCCGAGCCGTCCGCGTGGTAGACTTTTCGCCTATCCACTCGGCCGACCGACCAACTTGAATAATATATATTATCTCTATGAGGTTCGATTTCAATCATTTTACTTTTACTAGAAAAAGAAAAGATACCTATAGTCAGAAAACCTACTCCAACAAATAAAAAAAAGGGCGCGAAGTGCTTATATGACTTCGCTAGATGATTAATATGTGTAATTCATTGAATAATTCGTTAAACTACTTCATAAAATGAATTCATATCAATTTGTATTGCCAAGTGTATAAAATAAGGTAATGGGCTAACTAAATATTTATATTTGTTATTCATGATCATAACAATATATAGGTTTGGGGCAAATGTCATTCACTGTCATTTCCAAAAATTCTCATCACCTGCTATAATCAATATATAGTTATCGATGTCGAAATTTTTTATGTTCATTTGCCACTTTTGATACGAGTCTTATACTACGTTATATTGATATTTATACTTAGAATATGACGGGGGTGGTGGTAAGTTTTTCTCGTGAAATTTGATCATTATTAAATTGATTGATAATATACTACTATGTGGGAATTGATAATTGTTAGCACTTCTATGTTCCTATATTTTATGAGAATTCTGAATTTCGTTTACTTTTTAGAAAAAATTCAAATTACGATAGATTTTTATATAGATGATTTATGTTCATTATCTATATTGTTTATTGAGTATAAATCAGAAAATATCGATTATCTCAGAAAGTTACAATTTTAATTATTGTACTTGTAGTAAAAAAAGAAGTGATATCAAAATCGAAAAAACTTTTTTTAAAGAAAAAGAAAAAAAAGACGCCAAGTTCTTGTATGACAAAAAAATTTAATTGAAAAAATTACTTTGGAAAAAATCACTTTGAAAAAATTACTTTACAAAAAGATTTGATATCAGTCATTTTTGCCAAGTGCACAATATCAGGTTATAAACTTACTATGTAATTATATTAGTTATTTATGTTTATAGCAGAATACATATTAATATCAGTAAACAAATAATAGGTGTTATTGATTGCCATTTCCAAGAAACCTCATCATTACCTATTGTAATCAATCTAGGTATATTGTCAAAAATTATTCGTCAATATCCCACTTTTAATACGAACGTACTTGGCGCGTTCGAAATAAGCATAACTGATGATTACCGTAGAATATCTTGACGCATGCGCTGTATGGCAGATATGGATGTTGAATTCTTAATGCTAATATTCATGAAAGACTGTGATATAAATGCAATAAGTAAATGCTCTTAATGATATTTTATATGTACAACAAATTTGCTATCGAAATGAATTATACATAAAATTTCAACGAAAACGAAATTCATCGACTGATCGGACGCGCCAAGTACGTTCGTATTAAAAGTGGGATATTGACAAATAATTTTTGACAATATAACTAGATTGATTACAATAGGTGATGATGAGGTTTCTTGGAAATGGCAATCAATAACACCTATTATTTGTTTACTGATATTAATATGTATTCTGCTATAAACATAAATAACTAATATAATTACATAGTAAGTTTATAACCTGATATTGTGCACTTGGCAAAAATGACTGATATCAAATCTTTTTGTAAAGTAATTTTTTCAAAGTGATTTTTTCCAAAGTAATTTTTTCAATTAAATTTTTTTGTCATACAAGAACTTGGCGTCTTCTTTTTCTTTTTTTTTAAAAAAAGTTTTTTCGATTTTGATACTGTATGCGTAGTATTCTGTATACGTATACATGTATTATACAGTATTAGTGCATATACAAAATGTTATTTGTTTCATTCATTCTTATCAATATTAATATTTATTTTTATTATAAATAATGAAGTGCAATAAGGCAATTCATAAGAAATTAATAGGAATGTCTGTTTGTACTCAATTCACGTGAATATTCATAATAATTTTGAATACATAGTGACTTGTTAAAATCAATAGTTATAATAAATATAGTTTGAAAAAATTTTATTACAATCGATTACGAGGTTAACGCAAAAAGGGGACAATATAAATCATTTATCTTGATATGATTCGATAATTGTACTCCTGAATTTAAAAGTGTCTGAATATGTCTCTTTGCAGTGATGTAATTAGCCAGTCATCAATACCATCTGCAAAAACTAATGCAGAGTGTCAGCGCGAGTACAGACTTCGAAAAAAACGACAAAAATGATAATGGTGATAAAACAGTCAAAATGTCTAAAGCTGAATATAATCGTCAATACAGGTTAAAGAAAAAAGTGGGAGCAAAGTTGAAGTCTGATTCTGCTAAAATAGTTCTGAGACAAGAACTAGGCCTTTCTGAATATCAGAACACCTGTACTCCCGGCGCCATTGACACAATCAAGTCCTGATGCAGGTCCTACAGTTATACAGCACGAATCAGTCACAGTTTACAATTCTGTCAATAAGAAAGTTAGAAACGTAATAGATTTTCGTCATGAGGCATTATTAGCATATACGAAAGGAGGTTTAAAACAGTTGTAAAAATGATATCATGAACTTGCGCTCATACTTGGCGGTGATTTTAACATTCAATTTGATACTGATGAAAGATTGCGCTGTGTACAATTTCAAAAAAGGAACTGGGATTAGACTTCGTTTCTGGTAACACGCTGGGGACGACTAGACATGGTACATCCATTGGGATATTTTCAAGATATGTAAATCATGTTACTTCCGACGTCCACGTATCGTATTATAGTTACAAACCTATTGTCACAGTAATAAATAACGACATTACTTTGAATGGAATTAATAATGTTCAAGATGATTTAAATATAAAAAAAAAAATTGTCATTATAATGTATTGATGTAATAATAAATTTTGAAATCTGAATAAAATTTTCAATATTTTCAGTTACACAGAAGAAGCTTTTATTTACTCGCGTTGCATATTGAATATATTTTTAATTCCACGTACGGTAATTTTTCTTAAAGAGTAAACTTCAATCGCGTGTCAGAGCTGACTTTTTTTCTTTTTTCTTTTTTTCTTTTTTTTTTTTTAAAGTTTTTTCGATTTTTAATGTCAACAAGATTTCGTCACCTGAATCTAGAGATATCGGCATGATCGTTTTTTTATTATCTGCAGCATCGGTAAAAGCGCACACAAATCTCAGAATTGTACGAGACATTTCAACTTTTTGACCTACTGAGAGACTTTTCTATCGACAGCAGCTTAGTGAGACCACTTCGAATCCCGTATGGTACCACGCCGTGTAGTCGTCGTCGCCACTTTTGCGCCCGATGGTCAATGTTGTACCACAAAACCGCGATTGCGTGGTGGAAGCACTGGATCATAATTGTAGAGAATTCTATAGGCTTTCAAGTATCTGTGTAACAACTGTTGCACCATTGATCACACAACGTATCATCCCCATTAGCCAAGTGCGCGCACCGATCGTGCACCGTGCGTGCACCTAGTGCATTTTCATGTAAATCCCTGTATAGCCTTTGGTGGAGTGCACCAAATGCTATTGGGGATTATTAATATTTATGGTAGTATTATTATTATTTCATTCGCATATACTTGATATGATATAGTAATACTAGAAAATAGAAAAATGCGAATAAATTAATTTTCATAAACAGTGAATATTACAGTGCAGGTAAATACTGAAACAAGCATATTTCTCTGGTGTTTATGTTATGTGTTAATATAAATTGTGTTTATAATACTGACTGATTCAGAAACAAATACGAATATTTTCAATAAAATCGATTTTTTAGTGTCACAATAGGGTATGGAATCGCAATACATGATTCGTAATTCAGTCATGAAGTAGATATTATTCACAAGATCGTATCAAAAATCGAGTGATATCAAGTTAAAAAAAAAATTATTTTGCGTATTTTTTTCCGAGTCAATATTTATAAATTATAAAACTTGGGTAAATTTTCTATATCTACTTTATCAATAATTACAAATTTACTTGTTCATAGTTGCTTTTGTCATGACAACACAACAATTATATAATATTTCTATGTACATTGATGTACTAAAGTATATTTTTCCGCGTAATAATCCTGTATAGTATAACGAGAAAAACGAAAAATTCTTCAGGAAATGTTATTACCACGGAAAAAATATTTTATGTAATGGAAAACTGAGGATGTCAATACGCAGTCTGGTGGCTTAAATTTGAACTAATGGTACCAGGATAAAAAATTATATGTTTACTAGAATATGTCAGTGACAACAATGTTTAAAAATATAATATAAATTTTATTTAAAGAAAATAAATAATAAACTGAGTAAATATTGTAGTTAAATTAATAAACAACGCACATATATTAATATATCCACAAATAATGGAATTTTCTCTTCGTAGAAACAAAAGTAATGTGTATTGTTGTGTTTATAGATGTAAAAGTCATGCACGAAAACATGAAACAGTACAATTCCATCATTTTCCAAAGAGAAAAGATAGTTTAGTAAAAATTATAAATAACTTCAATCAAGAAGAAGCAATCGATAGACACGATGCTTGGGTGAAATTTCTCAAAATGGGGAAAAAAATATCACCTGAAGAAGTGTGTTCAAGACATCTCACTGGAGATGACTATATTCCTTCTCGTATGCATAATAAATAAATGAATATTATAATTATTTCAAAATTTTTAAATCTAGATCAAAGTAAATAAGTTTCATTTGTTTTGTAGTATGCCACAAATGTTATTTGAAAAAAACAGCTGTCCTCTCAGTTAATTTACCTAAAAGCTCCGTCGATCGCTCTTATACATCGAATAATATGTTGTCCGCTCTACGAGAATAGAGGTAAAACAGAAGGGCATCATTGAAGAGTGAACAAATTAATAATACTCGCAAACAAACATCAGAAGAATCCAGTAATTTCAATAATGATGATAATTTTCAAGGTTTCGTGGATTTCAATAATCAGATTGATACAACAAATGAAGAAAAATAAAGAGTCAATGAAGTGATTAATAAGTTAGAGTTACCTACAAAATGCAATATGGAAATAAAAACTTTCCGACTTTATTTCCAACGACAGTGAACTAAGTACATTGACTGCAATTCCTAATTTCCATGTATTGAAGACAATAATGAAACTAGTCGATAAAAAAATACCAACAATGTCACATTCAAATGAAAAACTGGATTTGATAGAATCATCATCATAATGACTTTTATGAAATTAAAACTAAATATATCATATGCAGTTCTAGCCATTTTAGTCAAATCTTACACTATAGTGACTTGTAAAGATAAAATTTTCAGATTTCTTGAATCGTCACATCCATTTTTAATTTTTAAATAAATTTATTGTCTAATAAAACCTATGTGCTTGCATTCATCCGCTGACTCTAATCCTAGTTCACTTAGTATAGTTTTTAACCACCATCCGGCCATACATTAAGCCATGCCTCTCCTAAGGATCCCAAAACGTTATGTCAATTGCTGTTCAAGAAGTATGATTAATAACATTACATAACATGTCATATAGGATGAGAATGAGTTTTTATTAACTGAATCATACATATTTTTTGGAAATAAATGATATGCTCAACTTGTACAAGTTTTTTTTTCTATCATAACCAAAAGAGTTTGATGATTTTTAGAAAAAATAATGCACTCATGAGTGTTAAGTGACAAAATAAGATCAAACATGTATAACGAGACTTCGGAACAGCCTATAGTAGTATAGTCATTTGTCACTACGTCGCTGTTGTGTAATGGTCAAAAGTTGCCGATGATTTTACGAAAATAGCCGACCGCTCGCTCTTTCGGGAAGTGAATAAAAGTAGGCTTGAAAAGAATACACATATAGGCTTGAACTTTTAATTTTTAAGGTGATAAAGGCGCAAAGGACATCATGGAACTTGGATCATCATATGAGGTTCAAAGAGCTCTTAAAAACATGGAAATAGGACATAAATTTCGACTCGGGCACTTGTTGATCATTTAACAAATCCTCAAATAAATAACTTGACTTTTCATCATCTTCAAAATGGAGATTGATTGAGGAACTCGTGGCTTCCACAGAATTTTTTTTCAACGTCATTTGTTTAATGAAAAATCTTTGAAATTAACTAAATTTGGAGAGTTATGATTTTCTTCACTGTAATTTACGTTTGGAAATTGTTTTATTATCAGTGTTTTGAATACCATTCCAAAACGTGCAACCGAAAATTCATCATTTTGTCTTTGCTCGTAACATATGAGGCTAATAATAGATTGTTTTCTTTTTTTAAAACGTACGATAATGTGGCCATTATTGTACTGAGGTGACACTGGAGAAATTCAAGTTCATTTACATCGAGAGTCATACTTTTCTTTTCCCTCTGCCGGAGAAAAAGTGTTATTGCCATGGAAACGCTATATGAAACGCATGCGATTTCTAAACTGACATATTGATGTTGGTATATAGTTCGGTTTGATCATTCATAGAGTGCAGACGTGTTTATAATATAGCCTAATTGCGGGAGTAATTTGAAATAGTAGTAGGTAGTAAAGAAGTGAACATAAGGTGTTTGAAAATAGAAGATTTGTTGAGAGAATAGAAAAGCAAAGATTTGAAAATTAGATTTAATGAATTTAGAAAAGAATAGGGAGATATAAAAATAGTAAAGAGTGTCCCCCCTGACAGAAAATTGGGGGACAGGAGTCAACAAAAAGTAAAACGATAAGGAATAATGTAAGTTTCAAAAGAACAGAAACGAAATTCTTATTTCAAGATAAGGATGAAATATTGAATGAAAATATGGAAAATAATGAAAAAATAGAAGAAAAAAAAATGATAAACCTAAAAAAAAAGGAAAAAGGAGAGTAATAACAGAAGAAGATATTGATGCAGTGATCCAGCAAACAAACGTGGAGGAAAAAAACAATGGATCAGTAAATATGAAAAACAAAAAAATAAAAACAGATCAAAGAGAAAAACAAAATTTGCATAGTAACATGAGAGAAATTAATGAAATGGAAAATGATGAAATTTCGATGGATTCGATCGAAATGAAATAGAAAAAGAAAACAGTGGAGCATTGATTAATGAAAATGATGATAGGATAAATAAAAATTTTAATGTTGAAAATATAAGAATACATAAAGGAGAAATTAAATTGGATAATAGTTACTTGTGTATGTAGGCCGGGAAGTTGATCATTTTTGACCAAATCCGAAATATGTGGCCGAGGCGTAGCCGAGGTCGAGCATATTTCGGATGAGGCTAAAAATGATCACTTGGCCTTGATTCACACAATATTTTTTAGGCGAGTGCCTCAAAAAATGATGTTTTAGGGATTAAATAGTCCCTAACATGACGAAATTAATGAAAATGTACGACGCTGTATACCTATATATTATAATATATTATAGGTATACAGCATGCGCAAGGATCACGCGACTTTGTCTTTTGTTTTATGGGTGAATAAAATAAAAGGTTGCGCTGCTACACAGTTCAATTACAGAAGTTGCTTCTGCCAATATCGTAGCGTTTGAATTGAAGGTAAAATAATAGTACGCTTCATCATGTTCACTGTTAAATAAATACTTATGTTTTAGTTATTATATTTAATAATAATAGTAATGTTATGAAATAGTATTTCAAACTCCTCTTTCAGTTTCGTTATTTTTCAGGAATAAATTTATAATAAATATGATTATCAATTGAAATAACCTTGTTTCATCTATAAATAAAGAATATGCATCCGTGAAGTAAAAAAGTGTACAGAAAAGTATTATTTTAGGGACTCTATTTAGTCCGTAAAACGTCGTTTTTTGAGGCACTCGCCTAATTTTTTTTTTTTTTTTT
>JAQQBS010000004.1:759829-772176 GCA_030347275.1 Microctonus aethiopoides
TTGCAGCAACGTTCGGAATGTTGCGCAAGGTTCGGAACATTGCTGCAACATTGCTGCAACATTCCACGCTGACTGGGTGTGTTCATTAACGGTAACTTAATTGCTTTATTCGCAAATGAACTCAATTTTGATGCACACCAAATAATATATCCCTATTTCATATCATCAATACACTCTAGCGTATCTGAGGCAAAGCAATTTTCTTCAGCTGTTCTATTATAGTAACGTTGAACTGTTCGAGAAATGGGAATTTCACATAAAAATATGAAAATCCGATTTTTGCAACCTATGACTGAATAAGTTTTTCAGCAGACATACGATCGATGAAGACTTCTCACATTTTATTTGTAATAGTGTATTTAAGGCCTATGCAATGATCTATCTCTATGCGAATTATTGCGAACTAATGCCTTTTTTTTGTGATTATTTTGACTGAACTAATGAGAATGTATTCAGCTTATCACGCGGATTTCCTCATGTCTATAATGTCTTTTTCGAGCCCCATATATGTTTCTGATCAATTTATAACTAATTACAAAAGTTTATATTGAATACAAAAGTTCAAGAAAAGAAAGATTGAAATTTTGATAATTTTATGAATTTATATAATTTTTTGTTCCAGATATTTTGTCATCAAATAGTGTCATCGATAATTTAGACGAAACTGGTTTTCTCAATGATTTGACAGATATTTTTAATTCTGAGATCATTGTGAAAGCTGATTTTGTTCACCATTCAACATTTACTACCAAAGGTGATTCATCACGCTATAAGTTTAAATGGAAAATCCGTATACAGAGTTTCAATTATGTATTGGGACGGCAGAATTTCTTGAAGAAGACGTATCACAGAACGAAATGTTTCAGACAAAAGTTTTATATTAAAATTATTTATTGTAACATCATGAATATATATCACATCAAAAATTTTATTTTTTTCCAACTTTTTTCTCGCATTTTTTAGGCAATAAAAGATATCTTTGTATTCAGCTCTGTCGAAATGAAAATTTTTGTGAATACATAAATAATGTATTCTTGTATCATAACGAGTTTCATTACAGGATTCAAATCATTTGTTTCGTTCATATTGGAGAGATCGTATGTATCTTTCAAATTCTAGCTCAATAAATTACTCTCATACAAATTTCTCGAAGAAAATATAATATTAGGACAGTATTTGTTATTATCTAATAGCAATGAATTTATTTCCGGTATATTACTTATTTTGTAATGTTACTTAATGAAATCTTGGAATTTTTCATTTTCTAAAACAATGTGAATGTTTGCGTATGATCTCGATAATGCAGCAGTGTTTGAATTTATTTTTCTAGGTTTATAGATAATTTCATATTCGTATTCTGCTAATTTTAGTCGCCAAAGGACTAGATTACTGCCTGGATCTTCAGAGTTAAATAGCTGTTGCGGATTGTATCAATTGATACTTAAACTGATCAATATATGGCAACACCTCTCAAGTCATAATTTACAGTGCACTATTTCTCACTGGACTTTTGAGTGCGTTGGCTATTGTGCTATTCATCATAGCGTAGCGTTGCAATATGCGTATTAATACAATAGAGGCACGAGCAACTAATCATCTACGCACACTTGTTGCGCATAGCAGCAGATGCGCAGTGACCAAATTGCATTAACGCCTAAGGTCATTGACGCATATTCAATCCAGTATACAGTTACAAGGGAAATACTTTCGTTCTCTCTCTCACAAAGCAACGCTCAACCTGTACGGACATATTTTATATGTTAATTATAATTGAAATTATCTTTTCACCATTGATTAATTAAAAAACATTTAAGAAGATCTAATCAAACAGCTACACCACCACGTTTAATCAATATAGAGAAGAATCAATACGAACAATTATCAAATCGATAATTAATCGTCGGAATAATCAATTCGCCGGCCTATGTGATTTACGACCATGTGGAAAAAGTGTATGTGCACCGGTGATACAAGTATTTCATCATCTTTTCACTTAAGAAGTTTTTCACTGTGCAAATCAATCTGTGATAATCAAATCAATATTAAAAGATTGAGAAACAATCATTAATAGTGAACAAATCATTCAACAGTATTATTTGTGTGTAAAAATCATTATTTTTGTGTTAAATAAATTCAATTTATATTTTTATAATTCATAGAGTCAACCACGTGCACATTATTTCATGATAAAAAATCTGGAGCTACGATCCTTCGCCTAATCACATACAGTCCACTACCTTATTATAAATATTTTATTCTATCTTTAAATATAATTTAATTTCGAATCAATCAACCACAACATTTTTTGGTCCTTCGAGCCAGATCAATACAATATCTCCTAGTGTTCTGTTCAAGTGATATTTTACTGACCTCACCGCTGCTTCCCACTTCCCTCGCATGTGTGGAGCAGAAGGTGGGTTGAATTTCCATGTCGTGCCATCATTAGCAAGACTGGTGATGATTTTGTCCTCTTCAAGAACACTTTTGTTAAAGAATGATGATAGTGTATGATCAGCTCCTTTGAATGTTGTCCCACAATCACTATAAAGTGTGTTGCTAGTACCTCTGCGTGATGTGAATCTTTTAAAATCAGCGATGAATGCCTCTGTTGAATAATCACTGACTATTTCTAAGTGCACTGCAGATGATGCAAAACATACAAAGATGCACAACCCATCCTTTGTGCTGTTTAGCTCCTCTGGCTTTTCATGATTTTATTGTGATTGGACCTGCATAATCCACTCCTGTGTGAAAGAATGCTCTTGATGGTGTAACTCTTGCGGCTGGCAATTGACCCATTTGTTGTTGTGCTCGCACGCCACGTTGTCGAGCGCATGATATGCAGCGCAAAATGTGTGATCTTACTGGATTTCTACCACCAATAATCCAATAAGTGGTTCTGATATATGTCAATGTCAGTTGTGTTCCGCCATGTAATGTTTGTTGATGCGCATCTGCTATGATCAATTCTGTTAATTTTGATTGTCACGGTAAAATAATTGGGTGAATTGATTCAAGTTCCAGTTGTGATCTGTTCAATCTTCCTTCAACTCGAATGATACCTTGAGTGTCAATGAAGACAGTCAATCGATTGAATGGATTGTTTGTCTTCAGATGTTTTGCTGACAGTTGTGATGACTTTAAAAGTTTTAATTCACTTTTGGAGTACGCTGCTTGTGTCTCTTTGATCCAATACACTCGCGCCTTGTTGAGTTCTTGTGACGTGATGATCTCTGCGAGTGTGGCTGATGACAACTTTCTGATCTACATACTCTAAAGCAGAGTGCAGTTACTCTAAGTAGTCTCTTTAGCGATGAGTATCTGCATATCATATCCCAATGATATTCTGGTCGATGCGTTGCCATAATGAAAGTGAGCCCCGGTCGCTCCTCCTGGTAATTCTGTGATTCCGTCTTGTTGACTGGTTGATCTGGACAGGATTCTTTCGTGTTGATAAGCCATTCGTGGTCCTGTCCACCACAATTCATGCTTTTGGAGGTGGGATATAGTTAACCCCCGTGATGCGCAATCTGCTGGATTGTCTTTGCCAAGAACATAACTCCATACTGCACGTGAAGTTAGCTCTTGAATAGTTGACACTCTGTTTCTGACAAACTCTTTCCATCTTGATGAGTGCGACTTGATCCAGGCTAATGTGACTGATGAATCGGTCCACATGAATGTTTGTGCTTCATGCAACTCCAAAACATCTTGAACATACTTCATTAACTTTGATGCGATCAGTGTTGCAGTGAGTTCGAGACGTGGTATTGATAGTTTCTTGAGCGGGGCTACTTTTAATTTAACGTATATTAAATGTATTGTTGATAATTTCCCTGGATCAGTTGCTTTGATATATATTGCAGCAGCCTTAGCTAGTTGTGATGCGTCTGAGAGTCCATGTAATTCCACCTGCGATGTCTGTGTGAGTTTCATCCAGCGGGGAATTGTGATTTGTGATACGTCCTTAAGTTCATCTCTAATTGATTTCCATTTAATTTGAATGCGATCAGATACTGGTTGGTTCCAGCTTAATTTTTCTGACTACAACTCTTGAATTAATACCTTTGCTCTAATGATGAATGGTGATAAAAAACCAAGTGGATCATACAGTTGAACAGTTTCAGATGAAATGATTCTCTTCGTTAATTTGGAACTTGAATTTGGTGGTTGTGATCCGAACTAAAATCCATCCTTATGATGATTCCGTGACAGGCCTGATAACTTGGTGCTGCTCTGTTCAGATGAAAATTCTTTTTCGGGTGATCGTTGCTGTGATTTTTCCATGGTGAACTGTCTATTATTGCTGTTGGCTGCGTTGATTTTCCACTAGTTGATTTGTTCAGTTGAGATTGTGATGATGATTGGCTCTTTGATTGATGAACCGCTTCGAGTGTACGTGCTTGTGATTGAATAAATTTTATGATATGCTCAAATTTTGTAGATGGATCTAATAATTCGCGATGGAATTCCCATGCTTCACGAAGGTTATTATCCAACCTGTGAGAAATTGAATGTATCAACATGTAATCCCACTGATTAATCGGTACATCAAGTGCTTTCAATGCATCTAGAGTTTCTTTGGTTGAGCTGATCAATTGATGAAGGTCTTCTGCAGTTCTATTTACTTTGTAATTGGATGTAAACAACATTTTGACATAGGCAAAGATTTGTCTCTCTTTATTATCGAATCTAGTAGTGATTAGTCCCTAAGCAATGTCAAATGAATCGTTAGATATGGATACATTCGAAATGAGCTGTGCTGCTGATCCAATAATATTTGTTCTAAGATGCTGATCAATTACTAGTGATGTGAACATGTCTCTAAAAGATATCCATATGAGAGGTTTGTGATCAGTTACTATTTCAAATTTCCTTCCGTATAAACAGGATCTAAAGTGTTTAACGCTCCAAACAATGCTTCGTAATTCTTTTTCTGTCGTACTATAATTTTGTTCAGAATTATTTAAAGTTCGAGAGGCGTATGCTATAGATGAAACTTTGCCGATTATGTCTTGACTTAAAACTGAGCCTGTTGCGAAATTAGATGTATCCATTGTTAATATAAATTATTTGTTAAAATTGTATTATTGTAATAAAGGCCGTGTCGTTAAATAGTTTTGAAATTTTCAAATGATTTTTCATGTTCATTAATCCAGACGAAAGGTATATCTTTTTTTAATAAAAATGTTGAAGGTTTAACTATTTTAGCAAAATTTAGAATAAATTTACGATAATAACAAACAAGTGATAAGAATGATTTGACAGATTTTTGATTTTGATGTTTAGGAAAATTTTTTATTGCTTGGGCCTTATCGGGGTTTGGTTTAACACCTTCGTCAGAGATGATATGACCTAAATATGAGCCTTAGCGTTGCAAAAATTCGGATTCGTCAGGCTGCAGCTTCAAATTATTATCTCTGAGTCGCTGGAATATGTTAATAAGTTTTGTAGTGTGTTCTTCAAGAGAAGATGGATACACGACTATATCGTCAAGATCTACAACGGCAGAATTCATAAGTCTTTGAAATGCTGCTGGACCATTTTTCAGTCCAGAAGGCATTCGTGTAAATTCATAATGACCTAGACGTGTGGTACAAGCGGTTTTCGGTTGATCTAGAAGCTAAATCTAAAGTGGTGAAATATTTTGAATGACCTAATTAATCTAGAATATCTTCAACATTAGGTAAAGAATAAGCATCGCCATTAGTAATGTCATTGCATTTACGAAAGTCCATTACTATTCACCATTTATGTTTTCCGGAGGCATCAAGCTTTTTTGGCAGTACCCATAAGGGGGAGGACCATGGAGAATTAGGTGCTTGAATAATTGTTAAGCGTAACACATTGTCGATTTGCTTATTCACTTCTTGTTTGTGGATTCTGGGATAACGATATGATTTGGTGAATATTGGTGCATTATTATCAGTTATATTTATTTCATGGTCAATCACGTTGATACAATAAAATTCATCATCGGGTATGAAAATTATATCGTTAAATTTATTGCAGATATCGATAATTGATTTTTTTTCTTCTGAATCCAAATGCGATGATCTTCAATTTTGTGACAATAGTTCATTAATATTTAATTTGTGGAGTTTGCTATTCTCATTTAAATTTAGTATAAATGCGTTGGGTGGTAGTTCATCCAGTTTAATAGAAATATTATTGAGATGCTCAACAGTTACATGAATATTTAAGACTAATACAACCTGTATAAACAAATGATCAAAATTTGGAAAAAATTCAAGGAACAAGTTTTTCGTACTTATCTCAACGTGATCTTCTTAAAAATGAAAAAGTTCATTTTTTTTCTCTACTGTTTAGACTACCCCATATCTGCTACAGGTTGATTTTGACTGTGAAGGTTAATTTTGGAAAATTTCGAAAATTTAAAAAAAAAAGTAACTTTTTTTTCAATTGGCTAAAAATTAAAAAATAAATTCGAGACAATTACTTTTTTTTTTAAATTTTCAAAATTTTTCAAAACTAACCTTCACAGTCAAAATCAACCTGTAGCAGATATGGGGTAGTCTAAACAGTAGAGAAAAAATGAACTTTTTCATTTTTAAAAAGATCACGTTGATATAAGTACAAAAAACTTGTTCCTTGAATTTTTTCCAAATTTTGATCAATCGGTCCAGAAAAACCGTCCAATCGATCGATCTGAAATTTTACAGGATTATTAGAGGTACATTGGGCTGAAGAATTTTTTTTGAACCTTAGCATTGCCCCTAGTATTAGCAAAGATACAGTCGATTTACCAAAACAAAGGAAAAAGTCACTTTTTTGTACTTTTTTCAACTGAATGTTTGGGATGAAAAAAAAATTATTTTCCAAAAAAAATGACAGAATCTTTTAGGAAATTTTCTTCAAATTTCAGAACTGCCCTTTGATTTGATGTACGACCAGTAGTTGCGTCAATATCGGTAATTGAATGAAAAAGGATCCTTTTGCATGCAAAACTCGATATCTCGGAAACAAAAGGCCGTACCGCGATCTTCAAAAAAGGAAATCAAAGCTGAATAAACAGGCTATCCGACCATGTATTGGTGTAGCTCGAAAAATTTTTTCGTGAATGGACTGAAAAAAAAAATGTGAAAAATTTACAAATATTTATTTTTTCCTTTCTCCAAGGATTACATGAAAACTGCTGGTCCTAAAAATTTTTCTTTGTAAGATCTGAAAACTAGAATCTTCAAGCTTGAAAATCTTTTTTTTTTATTATTGATCCGACCGTTTTTCACTGAAATACAGCCCCTAAAAAATTACCGAATAATTTGGAATTTTGTTCTGCTCCCTTAATTTTTGTGCGTAGTGTATTTATTGTTATTTTCAACTTTTACAAACGTCTTTAGAAATATAAATGCTTTGAGAAATTTCAATTTCAGGAATATTTCCTTCTTTGATTTGATGATTTTCTACATTTAACTAAATAAAAGTTTGAGATTGTGCTTTCAAAAAGATTTCATTGCTTGGTAAATCAAGATACAATTTTATTGGATAAGGCAATAGGTTGAATTGAATAGTTTTTGTTTAGCGAATCGCCCGCACCAGTATCGATTAATAATTTGATTATCTTTGAAATATTTTTACAATTTTTCAAATATAATTCAATATAATTCATATTATCATTGAAGACGAATATTTTTATTTCTCGAATATCATTAATGAGGGAATTTGGTTTGTAGTCGTGATATTCATGTCTACAGATTGTTTGGAGTTTAAATTATTTGATTTTTGATCTTGATTTGGAACAGATTGAGGTATGAATTTACGCAAATTATTATATTCTCTTTTTCAACATTCATTAATTGAATGTCTTTGTTCTTTACAATA
This sequence comes from Microctonus aethiopoides, assembly GCA_030347275.1. Classification (NCBI taxonomy): domain Eukaryota; kingdom Metazoa; phylum Arthropoda; class Insecta; order Hymenoptera; family Braconidae; genus Microctonus; species Microctonus aethiopoides. The sequence goes on from JAQQBS010000004.1 coordinate 767,672, forward strand.
GTTGCAAAATTTTAATGGAAAATTTTAATGGAAAATTATTTGATTGAAAATTTTCATTTTGTTGAGAATTAATTTTAGAATTTTGCATAGTGTTAATATTTTTTTGTGGACTTATTTCTTTGAATTTATATCAGGCAGCACCGTGGTTGTTCTCTTTTTTTGCAAATTATACAATATTTCTGTTTATTATTAGCGATAGCACGTATTTCAGAAAAAAACGGCTGAATAAGCAGAGATCAAATAACTAAAATCTTTCCATCTTCGCATTTGGGATATATTGGGTAATGAATCATACACGAATCTATCCAAGGTTAATTCATTAATCGTAAGTACCCGAGTCAAAATTTTGTTCCTACATTAGACCTTTATTCGCCTTACTGTATTTCAATTGTACCTCATGAAACCTAAATAGTGGCTTCCCAATACCTTTATATTAATTTAAACCTTAATAACTCGTTGTTTTTCCTAACTTGTTCCTTTTTTATACCTCTATTATCCTCTATGTAAATACAAGAAAATACAAGTTAAAATTCGTTATACCTTTTTTATACCTTAAAGTGGCAAAAATGGAAATATGTGCCATTTCTAAGGTCTTAAAAAGGACTAAAATTGAAGAGCTCATGCTTAATAATACCTTCAATCCTACAAAACCAGCTACATGCAGGTCTAAAGTAGGAACAAAATTTCGAATCGGGGAATTTCTAATTTTTAGTAAAAATCCGAGATGCTTTCATTAAAATTTTGTTTACAATTATTCAATTCTTCCATTATCTGAACATAATGTTTTTTGTCATGATGACGAATTCTCATTTTATCTTTTAATCCGCTCCAATTTTCAAATGTTTATTGGGCAAGCTGTTCTTTGGCTCTACCACATATTTTTGACAATGTAAAATATAATAGGGAAATTTTTTGTTCGTTTGTAAGGAGTTCATCTGCGTTATTGCAATTGGCAATGAATTGACCCAATTCATACCAATTTCCACTAAATTCTTTTGGGATGAGCTTACATAAAATGTCTAAACTAAACGAAGTATTCGCCAATCAAGTTATAGGGTTTTCATGATCATTATTATGAAACATTTTGGAGTAGGATCATGTATTATTTCACAAAAGACTAGAGAAAGTGTTCGCTTACCTTTTTATTCACTTCTTAGATTGATGATGAGGATAATCAACTGCGTTATTGGTGTTAGGTTGTTAAAGTAGAGCAAGATGATGATCCACAGGTAACCTTGAACTCGATTGATTTTAGTTCTGAATTTGATGCAGCGTTTTCCGTCTAATTAGTCTTTTATTATTATTTTTACCCGCAGTATTTTGAAAGAATGATGAACTTGTGATTCATTTTAAATTTCAATTATTCAGTTGTTTGTACACTTTTTATTTTTTTGTACATTTAGGATGCAATAAAACAAACAAATGATCATTTTTAAGTTCTATTTGAATTTGGCGGCAGATTGACGACCTGAGGATTAAGAAAGGTGAAAGCTACCAAAGGAATTATGGTTGTTCTAAACAATAAAATAGATTATGAATACTAATTTCTACATGGCATCTAACAGCTGTAGCAGATAGTTTGTAACGTTCTTCCGTCCAACTGTCGAATGACACATACCCTCGGTGAATATGCCTCTCAGACTCGGCCGACTTCCAGAGTTCGTGACTGGATGAGAGTGAAAGAATCGCTTACAAATTCACTGGTTTCGTTTCGAATTCCACCAGTATAGTATGGCAGAATACTTTTATTTACTCTTTTTACAAATGCAATCCCGTGTCGTACAATATTTCTTCACGTAAAATGATTTCCTACGCAATACAATTTTTATTATCCCGGTTACGCGTACAATGTTTGTTCTGGTCGTAGCGATGCGGTGTTGCGGCGCGAATCGTTGTATCTCTTACGGGATAAAGGACACCTCAGTTCAGTGCCAACTGTCGGTGCCACAGGCGCGGGAAGGAAAACCCCGAGAGGTACGCAAGGACGGGCAGCGGGGCTTCAGCTGAGGACCAGCTGTCAGCACCCAGAGCGTGGAAACTGAGTGATATCTCCATTGGAGTGCCAACGGCCGACACCGAAAGACAGAAAAGTGTCTCGCCTGCGCGCCACAGCTCGGGAACGATTCTCCAGTTGAGTGCCAACTGGTCGAACCGCACGGGGTACACGCGTCTAAATTACATTGTGTGCCTACTGTAAAAATGTAATTTAGATCCTCTTTTACTCCTGTAAGGTGACAGAAATTTCCATTTATTTCACTTGCAGGCGCAAAGAAGGAGCTCGTAGAAGTTAGGAGTATCATATGAGGTTCAAAGAACTTCTATGAGCATCGAAGTAGGAAATAAATTTCGACTCGGGGTTGGTGGGTAATTTGTCGTACTTGAATGAAATGAAGTCGAAGGTGGATGGCATCCAGGTGGAACATCATGAGTGGGCGTTGATAAATTTTTGAAACCAATAATTAATCATTTGTATTAGTTTATATAGGTCGCACTTTTATAAATCACACTGAACACTGAAAAAAAATTGTATTCATCAAACCCAGCTGAATTTTTTTTCTGCATTTTACAACAAATTTAATTGATCCCAACTATTCCGCGATTTCATTGAAAATAATTTTTTCATTGAAAATCGATCTATATGTTAAATTCCGATAATTTGATTAGTTGTGTCCATTATTTGTTTAAAAGATGCAAAAAAATATAGTTGTCGACACATTTTAAGAAGTTGATTATTTTTCGAAGATCCGTGTGGTTTGAATCAATCTCATACCTATACTTAAAATCATATATCATGCATGCTTCTACATATATGATTATTATTGTTATATATATTGTGACGTATTTTCCAAGCGAAAACATCTTCGTCAGCGTTAACTTTTTGGTCGCCCAAATTTTCTCGAATAATCTGCAAAAACACGTAAGCTGAAAAGAAATCTACGAAAATTTTTTGAGCGCCAGGTTCCTTACGGGAACCAATCGTACACCAAAAGCTGGATTGCCCGTCACCTCAGTAGTGGACACACGTCCGCGGCGGCGTCGCAGGTCTTCGGAACGTTAAATAATTTTAACGACAAAATTGAACACAAAATAACGATAATTGACGATACGCAAAATCCTGAAAATAAAATATACGGGAAAGCGGGGTTACAAAATATAATTCTAAAAATAATAATTGTACGTGAATGCTCCAGATTTAATTAATAAAAATAAGGATAATATAATTTATTGAAATAATTTTGATGAATGAGAAAGTATGTATTTAATAACTGATGAATCAGATAATATAATAATTTTTGCGCTGCTCAGGGCTCGAGTCAGCGTATTACTAGCTACGGCCGTGAAGCGCACCGTGTAGCAGTATATCTATAGCGAGAGGCGCTCGCTACTCTCAAGTATACAGAATATTACATTTTATATTGCGCATAAAGGCGCTTCGATACAATTAATCATTTAATACAATTTCTTAATGGGCGATAATCGATATCGCATCAGTTAATTTTCCACATAATAAACGTGACAATATTGTATTTAATTTACGGACCCAAAATATCTCGAAATAATATCCGGCAGCAATCGCACGTGAATTGCACATAAAGCCAATCGAAAATCTCATCTGTAATCTGCAAAATACTCAAATGTCTTAACAACAAAATTTTTCCTGAACTCAATTAAATCGATACCGTTTCACAAATCAATTACTGAATTTTTCGAAATAACTTATAACTTTTATGCAATAAATTATTGAATTATTGAATTATTGAATTTTCAATGCAACAAAAGAATTGATCTTAACCGCTCGTCTACAATATTTTCACACACATAGGTACACTCATACGATTCATGCGCGTGGCTCGGTCATTATTACGATAATTATTCTCGCGATCTCGTCAACTTATCACTCGTAAGCGTGTGAACAAAAGACTCGCGATGTTACATATTATTTAATTTTACGTCGTCGCCACCAAATTATTTTATCGAGATTCACCACGAAGATCATTCTATCGGTCGGGTCAGTGTGATCAACCGACAACTGGGCTTCCCATGATGTCTGCAGTAATCCGCGTCTCCTCGAACTTCCTCCACTGGACCATTACTAGGGGATGTAGACGAATCTCGTACACCACTCTCTTGAGATCCACAGTAGAGAATCGATGAAACCAGCTGACGTTATCCTCTCGACGAAATAATAAATCTTAATCATTTTCTGCGTTGACTCGATGGTATGTGTCAACCCATGGTGTTGCGTAAAGCGTTATCCACGCTACGATCGAGACCAGTCTGTCTTCTACTCGACAACTTAGACCAGAGAGTCTTCTTCTCGACAACTTAGACCAGAGTGTCGCTTTCGCGACTTCTTCCAAATTTCCCGCACACAATTTTGCCCCTCTTGATAGACAATTATTTGCCCTTTCTATTGCATTATTCTTAAATGCATATTGGTGCAATATATTTATTTTTCCTGCGTCGCTACGCAAGCCGAGCCACTCACTCTAACGCACTCGCAC
>JAQQBS010000004.1:797156-820156 GCA_030347275.1 Microctonus aethiopoides
CTACTTTATTCGTTCACTTAACTTACGAACGATTATTCTCACGCAAAATACAACGTCGATTATTCTTTTAATATTAATCAATTAATGGATTACTCGCGACTCTCATTCAACACACATCTGCACTCGGTGAGGTTCGCCGTGGAAGTGAAGTCCAAAATGGCTCCTTCCGTCTTCTTCCCTTTCCAGCGTCACTCCATTAGTCATTTCATGTCCATACTGAGTCAATATAATGTCCGTAATACTTAATTTAATGGTAATTATTCCCATTGGTCCAATTCAAAATGCGAATTATTTGATTGGTCGGTAAATTAATAATTTGTATTGCCGCCAAAGTCAGCCATCTTGTATCTCTTGTCTGCGCTCTTATTGGCTAATTTCAAATAACCAAGATGGTCGCTTTAACACTCAAGCGCCACCTATGTTCAGCCATCGCCATACCTCTTACATCGATTTTGACAGGACGATCTGGTTGAGGTTAACCCATGCTGGGTATTGTTGTTGAACATTGTTGGTGTTATTTGTTCATTAATATTTGGCTGCTGACTTCAATAAATATATTGTTTATTGGGCTGGACAATTTGTATATTACTGCTGCTTCTCTCGATTGGATTAATATATTGACTGATGGATTATTTTATTGATGAGATGATTGACTGATTGATTTGTATCCTTGTTGTCTCTGCGATACTTGGTAAGGCTCCCGTAGTATATTTTAACATTCACTCTTACAATTCTCATTCATACCTCTTATTAATAATATATATTTGTTCTTTTCCACAGCGCAATAAAATAATAGTAATAATGATGTGTGGCAAGCCACCACATCACAGAGTACATTCGCGAAACAATTTTCAGTTATTCCAGAAAGGATGGATGTGGGCAGTGGCATGTGGCGCTCGCCTCCCACGCGTGAAAAATTTCGTCAAATAAAAATATACGAACATCGCTGAAATTTTTTTTCTTAACTACCCATGTAGAAATTTACCATTGGCCCTATCATGGTCCACCATAGGCTGAAAATCTTATATCATTGGCTCAATAGTATTAACCAGAATTGGTACAATATTGGCATGATAATATTGGCCCAGCATTGGCGAATGGTCTTGTGCCGATAATGAATTTCTTCATAGTCCCTTTATTATATGTGGCGCTTGGCCATATGTTATAACTAAGGTGGGTCCTGGATTGTTTATTAGCTATTAGTTATATAGCATTATACGCTACATACTCCTGTAATCTGTACATGTGCGCTTGCACTCTCCGCGCTGTAGGTACCTCGAGAGCGGTTGAAGATACAAAAAAACGCTTCAGATGAAAATTTTCGGTATTTTTATAATCTACAAGTTTCATAATAACCTCGAATGACGGTTCTCCGATAGAAATCGAGATAATTTCTAAAAACCGATTTCTCAACCTTAATTGACTTTGAATATCTTGTGACGCAGACACGAGATTATAGGTGACTTTTCTCCCAATCTTTAGAATGCCGAAACAAAGTTTTTCACCAATTTTTAGCTTGCCCGCTTTGATTCCGAGGTTAAATGCTTATTTGACTGGGCTATATCATTTTTTAGTGTAGTGACATGTATTATTAGAAATTGATACACAGTTATACAATATAAGATGATAGTAGTTAGTATCAAAATAAGCATGTACCTATTGATTTGCACTATACTTCGTACGAATGCTCATATATCATGCATGTAAACTTGAAAATACACGTTCTCCAATGCTTCTTCAGCTCATTTACAATTATTTCTAGCTGGAATATCACAGATATGATCTATACACTTTTATAAATCACTACTGGAAATTCTAACTGAAAATTAATTGCTCTTACACGGTCTAGATACGTATTTGAGAAGCACACATTAATGATTCTAAGTCAGATAAATTGCTATGTATCAACGTAATACTTTACAGTGAAAGTGTCAACAATGATTCTATATCCATAAATATAAACAAATATGAATTTTCTAATAGTTATTTGTGTATCTAGGCGGAGAAATTGATCATTTTTGGCCAAATCCGAAATATGGCCAAATCCAAGCATATTTCGGATTGATCATTTTTGGCCAAATCCGAAATATGCTTGGATTTGGCCATATTTCGGATTTGGCCAAAAATGATCACTCGGCATTATGATACGCACAATATTTTTTAGGAGAGTGCCTCAAAAAATGATGTTTTAGGGATTAAATAATCCCTAAAATGACAAAATTAATGAGAATGTTCGGCACGTATACCTTTACATATTATATTATAATATAGGTATACAGCATGCACTGGGATTTCGCAACTTTGTTTTTTGTTTCATGGGTAAATAACATAAATGGTTGCGCGTTGCTACACAGTTCAATAACAAACGTTGTTTCTGCCACTGAAATAATTTTGTTTGATATGTGAATAAAGAAAATGCGGCCGTGAAGTAAAAAGTGTAGAAAAAAGTATCATTTTAGGGACTATTTATTTCCTAAAACGTCCTTTTTTGAGGCACTCGTCTAAAATAATGGCTTATTTCACTCACGTGTGATATACGACGTTTTGTCCAACAATTGTAGTTTTTCTCAAAAAAAAGTACAAAAGAAGAGTATAAAAAAGTATAAAAAAATGTCAAGCATTCAGATCTTGGTTGTCATGTTTGATGGATTGGTTGTCATGGATACATTGTTGATGAAAAACAATTTTTCGATTATATTTTCATTTTTACCAGTATATAAAATTTAGTCACTAGTGAGAGAAATTTTATTCTAGTTACTGAAAACAAACGTATAAAACACCTGAAAAACTGGAACTGTTGGACAAAATATATTGTATAACATTTAGAAAGATGAAGATGATTATCAAATATAACGACATTCTTGATTGAAAGTTCTCACTTGGCTATAAATATTAATTCATCTCTTTCTGGTTTTCTGATTAATACGATAATATTTTCGATTGTTTCGCTACTTTGGGGGCAATATTAATCGAAAAAGTATCAATCTAAATTATACGTTTATATCTTGCCCTTGAAGGCGCACGACTTTGACGCAGCACGTGCTATACGCCAGAAAGATTGTGCTCAACACAGAGGCCTCTTTGTTCAGACTATTTATGTATCTCTCAACAATTACGCTGACTCGTGACCGAACAAGTAACTCGGTCGGATACACATTGATAAAAACTAACTTTCAAGAAACAAAATGGTAAATAATGAAATTTAGGCCGTGATCCAATGATTACAATAATAATTGATATTAATCCATCAAGTGAATCTGATTATAGTCTAGTAGAATGTTTTATTTATTCGATGCGACGAGATTCTTTCAGAATTTTATTTTGGGAGCAGTCTCAGTGTGTTATTAATCTATATTGAACGTATTGCAATAGGAAAATATTAGTCCGCACTATTGAGCCAGTTTAGAAAATGAAAAATAAGAATTTTACTGCTGTCAACTCCCTTTACGATTCGCCTCGAAAGAGATTCGCACTTGCCCCTCCAAGAGAGGAAGTAGTGTCGCCACTTCGTAAATTATTTAGTCTGTTTCATTCTTTCTGTATTCTTTTTGTCATCTTACGCATAAATGATGTACGCAGAGGTTGTTATAACGTATAGCGGAAGATAAAAATTGTTATTGTCCGAGCATTCGTTTCAGTCTGAAGGTTATATATCCATTATAAAATACATATCATTATGTCGGTTTTCAAAAAAAATAGGAAAAAACATGTGGTTTAAACATTCAAATTGAAAATGAATGCGCTCAATGCGTTGAAGAATGGCGTAAACAATAATAATATCGCAAAACAACTTAATGTTCATGTACGAACTGTACTGAAGTGACGAGAAAAGCAAAGAAAATATTGGAAAATGTATACATCGCCGATTAAAGAATGTTAAAAAATTAAAGCAAAATAAAAAACTAAAATTTTGATATCATAGATGAACTCAATTGGCTATAGTTTAATAAATCAATAATTTGTTTTTGACGCTTCTCCTTCAGGTATGACGGAGCGATATTTTTGTGTACCTGTTATTCTTTTGGTTCTACGGGAACGTCTTTCCAAAAATTCTTTGGCTTGAACATAATGGTCATTAAAAAAAAAACCGGATACAAATATTTGACACTTTGATATTTTAAGAATTTGTAACTTTCTTCAGATTCTCGAATTTATAAGTTATTCAAACGTGTAAGAAAATGTTAATTAATTAAAAAATGTTATCTAATATAATGCGTACTTTATTCGACCCATTTCTTTTGATTCAAATCAATATCTAAACTAATTATTAATTATTATATATTATTATATTATCATTATATTATTAATTATTATATATTAATTATTATATGTCATATACTCACATAGTCCTCGGAAGTAACTTTCAGAGTCGAGAAATTTGTATGGTTTTTGTCTTCATCAATATGTTTCCAGAATTATCCTCGATTTCTCTTTAACTGAAATCTAATAGTATAATAACCACAATACGACTTGGAAAAGTCATTTTGTCCGCCGTTTTGAACGAACAGGACAAAATTAGACCATTTCGATGTATTTATCACGTGAAAGTCTCATTTTCACCTTATTGGAGGACAAAATGAGATTTACTTCATAACGTATAATGTATTCCGGTGAGAACAAGTTGAGGTTTTTTTCTAATAAAAATAACTCCCTTTCCCCCTACATCCATGAGGTTATTGAATTATTTCATTCATTCTAATAAATGATATAAACATTATTTTTTAGGCGAGTGTCTCAAAAACGACGTTTTAGGGACTAAATAGAGTCCCTAAAATAATACTTTTTTCTAGACTTTTTTACTTTTTTACTTCACGGCCGCATTCTTTACTTCACGTTACTGGCAGAAACAACGTTTGTTGTTGAACTGTGTAGCAACACAACCTTTTATTTTATTTACTCATAAAACAAAAGACAAAGTTACGTGATCCCAGTGCATGCTGTATACCTATATTATACTATAATATATATCAACCTTAATCAAAAATGCATGATGCAAGATTATTCAAATTGAAAAAAAAAAAAAACATTTATTGTACAATGTTGAATTTTATATTCATTCAATATATCCATTTTTTTCAATTTATTTTTGGGCGGTTTTTTGTGAAATCTTATCAAATTATACTTAACATTCAGCAATGTAGTATCAAATATAAAACTCAGATATTTCTAAATAAATTCTGAGTGCAGAATAAGGATACATTTAAAAACAATTCCAGTACAAAATATGAAGACACGTTTCAAGACATTGTGAGTACAATAAGAAGGTGTATTTGAAAACAAACGAATACGAGATGGAAACAATCGAAATACAAAACGGATATAATTTGATTAGAATATGAAGAGAATATGTGAGAACAATTTTAATGCATATTACAGACATGTATGAGTATAATTGGGGTACATACAACGAAGAACATTTTGACACATAATGAAATAAAAAGCTGTATACCCTTTCTCATCAAAAATAGTATGTTCTATAGATTTCACAACACGTATTGAAAAAGAATGATTGTATTGAGTTCATGTAAAAATCATTATCATAGCACATTTAAAGTTTTTATTTCATTTTTATTAATTTAAATCCTTGATTCATTTTTGAATGAGATTAATTCGAATGAGATTCATTTAAAAACTATTTCATTTTGTCCAACTTTTTTTAGATATTTTTTTTCTGATACTTCTCACGATCCATCTAATCCATGATGCTCATTAAAATACTTAGAGAGTGTATACTAGAAATACTAAAAAATGGACTCTATAACAATGTTCACAACAAATTTTTATCAAACATAACTTATAATATTCATATTTTGAATCCAATCAATGAAGTGAAAATATTATTGTAACAATACTTAGAAAGGCATATTTAGCCTTGAATAATTTTGTGTGAACTAAAGAATATTGACATCTAAACCGTATGCAACAGTACGTAAATGACAATTTGACCACAATTCTTTATAGAATTTCAATATTCATTACGTTCCAAATAAAATAATTATTCGAAATCAGATGAATTACATAATTTTTCGTGTTTCTTTAAGATTATGATCATTCTTGGATGGTTATAACTTAATTGGCACAGTACTGTGACATATGTACATATAATTCTGCAAATAACGAAATGACTGATAGTTAATAACTATTAGTTATTCACCAAAATTGAATATTTTATACTCCAACTCTTGGTAATTAAATGATAAATGGTCTGAAAAGCTAAGCGAAATTCAATGATCAATTTGATTTTATAAAATATAATACGATATTAATAAATAATTTTTTTATTCTTTTTGTGATCAATCTCATGTTTTTTACTGCATCTAATTCATTTCTAAACTATTTCAACGTTAGTTTTATACATGAACGATCTGCCTGATATATGATATCTTATCACCATTAGTATGTTTATTCCCCATTGCTGTCAGAGTCTGTAAATGCGTCGAGAGTTACTCGCAGGCGCAGACGATAGACACGTTTGAGAATATACAGAAGGGGCCACTATATGCACGATGAGGTGAAGGGAACTTAACTCTACCCATTATAATTCTTTATTATCGTTCTTGACTTCTTTCACTCTAAATTTTTTTAAACTAATTTACCAGTTACTGGAGTATTATTATGTCTGGTTTCCGAATTTTTTTTCAGTGAATATTTAACTTGTAACCAGCTGACTGCGACATGATACATATTTATATGTATATACACGAAAAAAGTCAGTCACACAAGAAGTAGCAAACACAGCAGTACGTATGGCATGTTCAGAGTGTGTAAAGCTAGGATAATCTGCAAAAGCTGATAAAAATCACAAAATGGAAAGGCTTAAATAATATTTGGTCAAGAGTTATAGAATCTAAAGATCAATTCCGCGAAATGACAGTTCCCACGAATCAACAAAAATTTGTCGCCAATACTCACAAGTCTCGATTTATTTCAATTTTATGTGGAAAATTCAAAGCTGCGAATATTTGAGTGAAACAAGCTGATGCTAATGATGATTAATAATGATAATGACGCTAATGTCCTCATAATTGAGATGTCAGTAAAACACTCTAATACTACTAACAGCGCGAACTTCAATTGATTATCTTCTTTTCGAAGTCTAGGAAAGCTCAAGTACTTACAAAAATATATTCATCGGGAAGTTTATTTGCATATCCAAAATATCAAGCTCATATCTTATTTGTGAAGCAGCAGTATTTGAATTGTTACTAATTGTCAAGGCCAGTCTTGCTACAGTATCGAATAATGGACAGCAGATGAGGATTCAGTCAGACTAAAATTATCGCAAAATCAGCTATAATCCATTTTACTTTCATCAATACCAATAATATCATTTTTCTAGTCAATAGAATACTATTTAATGAAACTTAAACACAATGGATAGTAGAGTATGCTTACTGGGAAAACTACGTTAGAAATAATGCGCCAAGTATACTACCTCATAGATGGTGCGGAAAAGTGGGCATATTATGTAATATACGACTTCTCCAACTTTTAGAACCGTATTTCAGAAATGGTAATTCATAGGAAACCAATATAGAGACAACTATTGTAGAGAATCGCATGATTTTCAACTTTTGTTTGACTTATTTTTACGATAACACTCACAGTTTACAAGAAAAATGCAAAAACCCGATATTTGTGACCTTTGACCCCGAATAAATTTTTTAGCTAACATATAATCCATGGAGATTTTTCACATTGAATTTATAATGGTGCATTCAAGACCAATACCAATTTTCAACTCTATGCAAGTTATTGCAAATCAAAATGTCTATTCTGACTGTACATTGTCACTCTGTCGTTGTGAAAGAGCTGAGTTTACACAGACGTCAGTTATGTTTGTGTGAGTATATCTCCACTTTTATGTTTGTTTGTGGTGTGTAGCCCGAATCTGGCAATACAGCTTTTGAGTCACTATAAAACTATGGGAACCGCAATACTTAAAGACTCTCTCTATCGATCGAATCCCTCTCGAACTAGTAGGGAAGACCGTTGTACCTTGGAACGGTTTTTAATATTTTCGCTATAAATACTAAATGAATTAAAATTTTTTGAATATTTTTTTCTTCAAAGTAATAAGAAAGATGTTCTTCGTATTGTTCCTTATCCTCATTAGCAAAAAAAAAAAATGACCCTCGCGAAACTGAGTAAAAAAAAATGGGTGCAACCTGTTTCAGGGTACAAGATGTTCGTAAACCTTGGAACGCACCTTTTGTACCTTGAAACAAAGAGAGAATAAATAGTTCAAATGCGATTTATCAAATAACATTTATCATGTAGCACATCGAATACCAAAGAAATAGTTATGAATAGTTATGAATAAAATTAAAAGTAATTCCTTGAAAAAAAGTTTCATACTTTTACTTATTTCCACAAAAATCACATATAGGTAGATAAGCATCCATTTACTGTTATCAATACCAGCACATAAATTATGAACCCATCGACCGCATTTCATACAACGGCTTTATTTTTTTCCAGACTTGTCTGCAGCCATTGAATTTTCACAAAAAAGACAAGTCTCAACTGCATTCTCATTTGCACTGTCTTCATCATTAGTGGATGCGAAGGACACTTTTCTCCGTTTTACAAAGGAGACGCGGGTTGTAATGGTTTCCTTTTCTTTATTTTTTTAGATGGACAAAATATTACTTTCCTCGTAATCTAGGCGCAAGCCTAGCTAGTTTTTGTACCAAAATTTAAGTCTTTAGCTACTGCTTTTACTCTTTTATTTACTTCAATTTTTTTTATTCTTTGTTTTTCGGGAATGTCTGTTGATATCATTGTTCTTCGGGGTCGCTGCCTCTATTTGTTGTTTTTCTTGCAAAAGCTTTTGGGAATGGTTGGACTTCTTCTGGCGAAACAAATATCGTTCCATACATGATCATCTTATACTTCGCGCTTCCGGAGAAGCTATTACAATATTCCGTGATATTCTAGAAGCCTATCGCATGGTAAAAATGACCACTATGCGTGACCCACACATCATGCTGCTGCCTTACAAACAACACGTGTATTCTTGTTAAACTTCTGACTCACTTCAACTACACCACGCACAAAAATTAAGAGAGCAAAAAAAAATTCCAAATTTTTCAGTCATTTTTGAGGGGCTGTATTTCAGTGAAAAATGGTCGGATCGACAATCAAAAATAAATATTTTCAAGCTTGAAGATTCTAGTTTTCAGATCTTCCAAAGAAAAATTTTTCGAGGCAGCAGTTTTCCATATAATCCTTGGAGAAAGGGGAAAAAAAAATTTGCAAATTCTTCACATTTTTTTTTCAGTCCATGGGCATGGAAAAAATTCTTCGAGCTACGCCAATACATGGGTCGAATAGCCTGTTTATTCAGCTTTAATTTCGTTTTTTGAAGATCACGGTACGACGTTTTTTTTTGTTTCCGAGATATGGAGTTTCAATGCAAAAGGATCCTTTTTCTTTAAATTACCAATATTGACGCAACTACTGATCGTACAACAAATCAAAGGGCAGTTCTGAAATCTGGAGAAAATTTCCTACAAGACTCTGACATGTTGTTTTGGAAAAAAAGTTTTTTTCATCCAAAACGTTCAGTTGAAAAAAGTACAAAAAAGTGGTGACTTTTGCCTTTGTTTTGGTAAATTGATTGTATCTTTGCTAATACTGAGGGGAATGCTAAGGTTCAAAGAAAATTCTTCAGCCCAATGTACCTCTAATAATCCTGTAAAATTTCAGATCGATCGATTGGACGGTTTTTCTGGACCGATTGATCAAAGTTTGGAAAAAATTCAAGGAACAAGTTTTCCGTATTTATCTCAACGTAATCTTTTTAAAAATGAAAAAATTCATTTTTTCTCTACTGTTTAGACTACCCCATATCTGTTAAAGGTTGATTTCGACTGTGAATGTTAGTTGTGAAAAATTTTTGAATTTTTTTCATGCCCATGGACTGAAAAAAAAAAATGTGAAAAATTCGAAAATATTTTTAACCCTTTCTCCAAGGATTACATGAAAACGGCTGCTCCTAAAAATTTTTCTTTGAAAGATCTGAAAACTAGAACCTTCAAGCTTGAAAATCTTTTTTTTTGATTGTCGATCCGACCATTTTTCACTGGAATACAGCCCCTCAAAAATGACCGAAAAATTTGGAATTTTTTTTGCTCCCTTAATTTGTGTGCGTAGTGTATAGTGCTCTCTTAAAATTGTTTGAGAGTGAAAACCAATTCAAGTGATTATTATAATCATTTAGTCAATTGAGACAAGGAGAAAATAAATCATTGCATCACATCAGTGGAAATCATTTCAATTCAACTACCGAATCCAATATTAACATTCAATGAAATCCATTAATATGAAGACTCACCACCATAAGTCAATTTTATGTCACGTTTAAAGTGAAGATTTATTCCAACTACAATCACAGAGTTACACATACACAGATAATTGAGAATAACATGTATGCAGTAGCAGCAGCTAAACTCCTCGTGTCTTCACCTCGAACATTCACCCAAACACAAGCGGTAAATAACGAAAATACACAACAAATTACACCAAGTGCCGTAGACTATTCATTAACAAAAATACCACGTGTTGAACTACGCAAATTTGATGGCAGCATTGACCAATGGAAAGCATTCTCAGACTGGTTCACCGGCACAATACATAATCGAGAAGGAATTACCGATAGTATGAAACTATCATATCTACACGACTCATTAATTGGTGAAGCAGCTAAAACCATCGCTGGATTTGAAAACACAAATGAAAATTACCAAGAAGCGTGGAATCTATTAAAACTTACATACAACAACGAGCGAGTCATAATTTTCAAACACTTTGAATTATTCATTTGTTGATTCCCAACATGCAAAATAACTCAGCTGACGTTATACGTCAATTAATTAATGAAGCACAAGTGCAAGTGCGAAAAATGAAGGTAATGGGCCAACCCACAGACAAATTGGATGTACCACTCGTGTCCATTGTGACTTCAAAACTAGACAAAAACACAAAACATGAATGGAATTGCAAAATTACTGGAAATAAAATTCCAACGTTTGAAGAATTGATAAATTTTTTAAGAGACGAAGCCAATAGAATGCAAACGACAGAAGTTACGCCATCTTATACAACTAAAGAACAAAAATCAATCAACAAATCCAAACGAGTGTTCACCACCATAATTTACAAAAACTGTCCAATATGTCAAGAAGATGGACGTGCTACATTTAGGTGCACAAAACTCAATAGTTTATCTGTACCTGAGAGAATAGAAGTGGTGAAGAAAGCCAATCTATGTTTTAACTGTCTGTGACAAAATCATCGTACCAATGAGTGTAACAAGGGTGATTGTTTCAAATGCGGCAAACGACATCACACCATGCTCCATCTAGAGAAAACCGTCAACAATAATACGACCAACACAGCGAAGAATGCATGACTAGCTACCACACCGAACCACAAATGCAACAGTATTGTATTGTCGAGGTAAGATTGAAGATTTAATGGTAACAGCAATAATAAATATTTTAAATGCATATAATCATCCAATACGTTGTCGAACACTACTTGATACTGCAGCAACAACTAATTTGATAATGCAAAACCTAGCAAAAAAACTTGGACCCAAACAAGAACGACACTCCATTGCCATTGGTGGACTCGGTGATATTCAAACATTAACATCAAATATGTTAACAACAAGTATTCAATCCAGATACAATGATTATGAAAAGAAATTAACATTTTTTACTGTTCCAGAGATCACGAAAAAACATCTAGAACATGTAATTAAACGCAATACAATCAATATTCCACAGAACATAGAGTTGGCAGATCCTACATTTCATATTCCATCAGATGTAGATTTACTCATTGGTGCAGGGCCAGCTCTATCAACACTATTGCCTGGGCATAAACGATTGTCGTCATTACAAAGTCCAGATCTCTATTTACAAAATACAGTATTTGGATGGATTATTGGTGGGTCAGTAACTATTAATCACACAGACAAAAAATATAAAGAAATAGAAAACAACTCATGCCATATCACAACTACTCAAGCGTTAAATCAACTCTGTAAAATCTGGAACATAGAAGAAGGTCCAAAATTAAAACATTGGTCTAATGAACAGAAAAATTGTGAAGAAATTTACCAAACCACACACCAATGTATTTCAAAATACACGGTGAGACTTCCTTTTAACGAAAAGCAATCATTGATAGGAGAGTCAAGGTCACAAGCATCTAAACGATTAAAACAATTAGAAAACAAATTCAAAACTGATTCAAATCTATATCAACAATATTCAGCAGTAATACAAGAATATTCAGATCTTGGTCACATGGAAATTGCTACTGACGACTCAACAGGGTCTGAAGGATTTTATTTACCTCACCATGCAGTGTTTAAAGAATCACTCTAATGGTAGGTCCAAATATTCAAAATGATCTAATAATTCATTTATTAAAATTTAGATTGCACATTTTTGTATTGAGTGGTGATATCGAGAAGATGTATCGCCAATTTTGGATACATCCAGAAGACAGAAAATTCCAAAAATTATTATGGAGAGATGAATCTGGTTCAGTAAAAGATTATCAATTAAAAACTGTAACTTTTGGATTAACTCCAGCTCCATTCTTGGCTATTCGTAGTCTTCGACAATTGGCAGATGATGAAGCTCATGATTATCCTATCGGTGCATAAATAATAAAAAATGATATGTATGTTGATGATTTGTTAACAGGTGCCAATACTTTAAAAGATGCTCTCTGTATACGTGAAGAAGATGAAGTCATTAATATATTAAAGAGAGGTAATCTTAACATCAGACAATGGGCTGCAAATGATCCACGACTTCTACAAGATTTACCAAGTCATCTCATCAATACAAAACTACAAATAGAATCTCATTCATTGCTGAAAACACTTGGCATATTTTGGCAATCACAAACTGACACGATAAATTATACACTCAAACCTCTTCCAACAATTGTGACAATGAGAATCATATTGACTGAAATTACAAAAATCTTTGATCCATTGGGTTTAGTTGGACCTATAATTATTGCTGCACGTTTAATTTTGCAAGAATGTTGGAGACAACAAATTAATTGGGATGAAAATTTACCAAAAAATATTCAAGATTCATGGATTGAATACGCTAACGATTTCAACAATACACTTGATATACAATATAAACGAGCTGTGTTTCCACCTGATACAGTGCAGATTCAATTACATGGGTTCGCAGATGCAAGTTTGAAGACATATGGCGCATGCCTATATCTCAGAAGTATAACTAACACGGGCGAGACACATAAATCTATTATGCTCCAAAATGAAAGTCGCACCACTCAAGGCGATCACACTAGCGACGTTAGAGCTATGTGCTGCACTAATGCTGTCCAATTTATACAATACAGTCAAAGAACATCTAACAATTGACATTAAAAATGTAACATTCTGGTCGGACT
This sequence comes from Microctonus aethiopoides, assembly GCA_030347275.1. Lineage (NCBI taxonomy): Eukaryota > Metazoa > Arthropoda > Insecta > Hymenoptera > Braconidae > Microctonus > Microctonus aethiopoides. The sequence continues at coordinate 810,612 of JAQQBS010000004.1, forward strand.
CAACAATTGTGTTGCATTGGATCAACACCCCGACGTATCAATTAAAAACATTTGTAGCGAATCGTGTTGCTGAAATCCAAACAAAAACAAGAGGTCATACATGGAAACATATACGCACAAATGACAATCCAGCAGATGCACTGTCAAGAGGACAATATCCAAGCAAATTCATTACCAATTCACTCTGGTCAACTGGACCAGAATGGCTAATGTTCAATGAATCAGAATGGCCAATTTCATCCATACAACCACCAGTAGATGATGAAGAGAGAAGAAAATTCACGTGTCTAGCTGCATTAAAGTTAATCCAATTGCCGATAAATTTATAAAAAACTTTTCATCTATTCATTTGCTTCACAGATCCATTGCCTATTGTCTTCGGTTCAGTCCACACAGTCATCACAAGGGTAATATTTTAGTTGAAGAAATATTTGAGGCACAATATCGAGTCATCAAGCTGATTCAAATAATCCATTTCACTGATGATATATATCAACTATCACATGAACAACCACTCCAAAATAGCAGCAAGCTGAAACTATTGAATCCATTTTTTGATGATCGTTGGCATTGTTCGAGTGGGTGGCAGATTGCGTAATACAACCATTTCATTCGATCAACAACATCCAATAATCTTGCCTCAATCACATCCATACACAACACTTGTCATCAGAGACGCACATCAAAGGCATTTTCACGCAGGAATACAAAGTACACTTTATGCAGTACGTCGAAAATTTTGGCCATTAAATGGGAAAAATGAGGTAAAACGTATAGTACATAAATGCACAAGATGTATACGAGCCAAGCCACATACTGCCAATTACACTATGGGAGATTTACCCAAAGAAAGTGTTACACAAAGCCGACCATTTTTTCATACTGGTGTAGATTATTGTGGACCATTTTTTATTAAAGAAAAATTACATAGAAATCGTAAAAAGATCAAAATATATGTTGCTGTATTTGTTTGTTTAGCAGTTAAGGCAGTACATTTGAAAGTGGTTAGTGATCTAACCACAGATGGATTAATTGCTGCTCTAAAAAGATTTATATCAAGACGTGGAAAATGTCATAGTATTCACTCTGATAATGCAACTAATTTTGTCGGTGCCAATAATCAATTGACTGAAATTTATCAACAACTTAATGCAGAAGATCAACAACAAAAGATACAAAATTATTTAATTGATGAAGGTATCAAATGGAAATTCATTCCTGCTCGCTCGCCAAACTTCGGTGGACTATGGGAAGCTGCAGTTGAGTCATACAAACACCACATGACTAGAATCATCGGCGATACATTATTGTTTTTTTGAAGAATTTAATACATTTGTAATCGAAATCGAAGCGATTCTGAATTCTCGACCGATGACAGCACTTTCATCAGATCCCAATGATCCCATTGCGGTTACTCCAGGACATTTTCTAATTGGAGATTCTTTAACCAGCATCCCTGATTGTGATTGGACAGAAACAGCATCCAAAAAATTATCATCTTGGCAACAGATACAAAAATTAAAACAATCATTTTGGAAACGATGGCATAAAGACTATCTTAATGGGCTAAACATTCGAAATAAATAGTACAAAGGTGCTCATGCGATAAAGGAAGGTACAATAGTCATCATCAAAGAAAACAATATTCGCCCACTGCAATGGCCTATTGGAAGAGTTGTGGAAACTCACCCAGATGCAGATGATATAATTCGCGTGGTCAGCATCAAAAACTTCCAAGGGAATAATCAAACGCAACGTAAAAAATCTGGCTATTCTAATACCTGAAGATGAAGTACAATCAAGGGAGGGCAATTCATAAAATCCATAGACATATTTAATTAGCATAGCCTCTCAAGGGGGGGAATCTATGTTCGGTTCAGAGACATCCAAATATTCATGTTCATTTTCAATAATTTATAATATTTCATTATAATATCATATATCAAGTATTCTATTTCCTCAGAACTATTTTTGACCATATTACTCACTACTTTCCTACCTGGTTTAATTGGGATACACATTTATATATTATATTTACAGAAGAATTAAATTTTATTGCAGTCTTCAAATTTCAGTTCAAATGAAATTCACATTAAGAAGGAAATATTATTTATATTACTCAAATTTTAATGATTATTTGCTTTTCAATGAATTTATCTCTTGTTAAAATTAAATTATTATCTATGTAATTTAGGTATAACAATTTTACATCACACCATATTTCCAGTCAATCATCCAAGTTGACACTGCCTACTTTTCCCTCACTTTCCATAATTTTCATACCTATTTTTTCTTACTTGATAGCCAAAAATCTCGAGACAGTTCAGTTCACTCAAAACTACAAACCTAGAAACAGCTTTCAATTCTTAACATAAGTTTCATCATATTTTTGGTGTGTGTTAATACTTATTTGTCCATAATAAATTTATTTGTATTTTTATTTCATGCGTTCATTTGTTTAAATAAATAATAGAACATTCGTTCAAACCAACTAACAAATTGTTGCTTTGTAAAACAGTGAAAGTAACAAGTGTGTTCAATAAATTTAAAAATAAATGATTCATTGAAATCACGATTTATTGTGAATGAAAATCGGAAATATCATATTTTTTTCGAGAACTATGCAATTTTTGTTTCCAGCGTTAAATTTTATTTATTCATTTTTCAATGCATTAATTAGTACACTCATAATGAAATATATTCTCATTTTTTTTTATCATTGATTCATTTAACTTGAATATGAATGTTACATTATTACTCAATAGATTCAAGAGGGTATCATGATTATATTTGAAAAAAACGTAGGAGCGATTTCAAAACCTTTTTCTTTTTTTTTTTTTTTTAATGTAAAAAGACATCTATAATTAAAATGAAAGGCTATATAGGGATTGGCATCTAAATGCACTAGGCGCACGCAAGATGCACGATCGATGATCGTACTTGGCTAATGGGGTTATCAAGAACCAGAAGCGTCTTTACCGTTGGTGTGCTTTCGCAAATGCCACGTATTTATAATAATCTATTTTATTCCAAACACTTAATTATTAACAACGAACAAATGATTAAATTTTATCATTTCATTTCATTTTATTCCTAGAATGGCGTGATTAATTTTTATTATTCAGTTTGCAAATTGTCTGATAATGGATCCAATTCTGCTAATGATAAAATAAAACATACAAAATATATCGTGTTGGGTCCCAAACGACCTTTCCTTGCCCCGCACTTGTCAATTCCGTTTTTATCCGATCTTCGTGATTTCTTTGCGGTCATCAAGAGCTCGCGACCACGAGAATCAAGTGCACAACGAAGATCGCGCGTAAATTGATATGGCAGCGCGCACACGTATAACCGCAAGCACGGACCTTCAAATATATTCGTTACACCTCGGAATGTTTCATAGAATACCATTTGATTATTTCTATATCGTATTTTAAAACTTTTATTTTGTATAATTACACTAAATGAATTCGGCATCAAGAAATTTTACTTTCCATGGGAGTCTTATTCTTTTATATTTCCTGATAGATACTTATTCTGAAACGTTAGCATTTCCATCGATTTTGAAGACAAAGAGGTCATATCTTAGAATCAAAATACTACATATAATTAAATGTAGCCGACATCGTTCATCGAAACACTGACACGGAAGTGTAGGGCTATTGGCAACGCGTCGTTTTTCCCACATATACTTTGATTCCTAATCTCCTTGTAAAAAAAACTCAAACTCTCAAACTTACATGACTTAATTAACTGTGCAGAAGTACATAAGAAGATTGACTCTTTTCCACAAGTCATCATCACAAATAGGATTTGCTTTCTTCTTGCAATGTATAGTTTTCTCAACACTATTTTTTGCGATTGCGAGAAAGATTATATTGAAAATTGAGAATGTGATTTTTCCAAATTTTGGAATCACCATATCTCATGAATGGTGATTTGTAGGAAAAAAAGTACGGAGAAATTTTTGTAGAAATTTATATGAGCTACAACTTCCGTTTGACTCATTTTTACGATGACATCATCGTTTGCGAAAAAAAATGCGAAAAACTGAATTTCACGACCTTGGACTTTGAATAACTTTTTTAGCGTACGACTCATAAGGACTTTTTGGAATTTATTTGTTATGATGCAATTAAGGTCTATGCGAAAATTCAGCTTTATGCGAATTATTGCAAGATGCAATGTCTATTATGGCGCGTCCGATCAGTTGATGGATTTTATATTAGTTAAAATTTTATGCATGATCAATTTTGATAGCGAATTTTATATACATATAATATCATTAAAACCATACACTTAATATAATAATATAATAATAAATAATACATTTATACCATAGAACTTCACGAATATCCGCATTAAGAATCCAACACCTATATCTGCCCCACAGCGCATGCGTCAAGATATTCTCCGGTCATTCATAAATTATGCTTATTCCGGATACGCCAAGTACGTTCGTATTAAAAATGGAAAAATGACAAAAAATTTTGACATTAATAACTAGATTCATTACAGCTAGTGATAGGGTTTTTTAAAAATTGTAATCAATGACACCTATCATCAAAGTGTAAAGAGTTAGTCTATAACCTTATATTGTGTACTTGGCAATAATATTGACTCATATCAAATCTTTTTGTAAAGTAATTTTTGCAAAGTATTCCCGAGTCGAAATTTATGTCCTACTTTAAACCTTACACCCAAAAAAAAAAAGGACTTGAAGCAAGTCTCAGCAATTTGATTCAAGTCTAAAATCGACTTGTGTCAAGACTATTGATATTCTTACGAATAATCAAAATCTTGGACTTGATACAAGCGGAAAATCGACTTGATGGAAGAATAACACCTCAAGTCTAAAAATTTCTTGATCCAAGTCTATGATATGTTTTGATCCAAATCTACAAAGAGTCTTAAACCAAATCTACAAAATGTCTTGATGTAAGTCTAAATATGATTTAATCCAAGTCTGAAAATGTCTAAATATGAAATTTTCTCGCTGTAAAATTAATCATTCAGACAATACCTTAAGCCAATATTAAAATTAAATGAAATTCCAGTTTTATTGTTCAATTAATAAATTTATTAAACAAATAAAAAGTGTCACAACTCACACGTAAATGCGCAGATTTAAATAATATAGGAAAAAAGATTTCTCCCCATGTTATTTAATTAGAAAAACGAAAATCACGAAGAGACATCTTTAAATATATTAAAATTAAGAGCTCCGCTTCATACAGGCTTCTTTTTTTATCGACCAGTAAGTTTTCAGCCCGATTTTTTGATGAAAAAAAAAGTTACCCAAAAATGGCACACCCTAATGTACAGTCCATCCAAAAAGTATAAAATTATTATTCTGCGTCGTTTTCATGTTGTGGTTCAATTCATGTAATGAATATCACATAAAAACAGCTTATACTCATTTTTTGAATTATCTATTTTCTGCTTTTTATTTCTATTTTTAGAAAATAGTGAGTAAATATAATTCCATCAAACCCCCATTGAAAATGAAAAAAAAATTTTAATCAAGCTTAAAAAAATCTTCGATCAAGATTTTAGAAGTTTTGGATAAAGACTAAAAACAACTTGAATCAAGACTAGAAGAAAAAACTTGAATCAAGTTTATTTTCGACTCATCCTTTTTTACGACTGATTTAACTCAAGACATATGTAATGTCTTGAGTCAAGCATATTTCAGAATTGTATCAAAACTATTTGTGTCAAGTCGGAATCGCGACTTGATTCAAGACTTTTTTTTTGGGTGTACAATTGGCATTTCGTGAGATTCTTCAGGAGCAAAGGAGGCTGTTTGGATATTTTTTAATAGAAAATGCAACTCCTCCTCAACACCTCGAAGTAGTCACATAATGCCAAATCTTCTATTGCAAGGCGCAAAAATGCATTTGTGAAACAGCAAGAGGAAATGACGAAAAAAATGTCAATGATGAGAAGTAGATCATAAAAATTGGGGAACATGGAGAAAATAACGAAAATGAAAACATATTCACAATTTAAATCATTGTTTTTATTACAATTCACTCTGGACAAATATATTGCCACAAATTTATTTATTTTGCATTTAGCTTCCGCCATCAATGCAACCGTCAGACTGCATAAAAGTATGCATCCAAGATGTCGGTGTGCACGTCACTACTACGCGACTCATTTGTTTAACAACTGCACGAGGTGTTGAGAGCTGATTTTATTGAATATTACAGAAGTAAGAGGTCCTGCGGAGGTTCTGCGTTTCAGTTTATCAAAACATGAAATAAGACAATCTTGTGCTAGGTCTAAAGAGCACCAAAGTAGATTCAAACATCGATATATATAGGTTTTTGAGGTTCAATGTAGGAATGGTAGGGCCGACGAGGATAATATGATGTCCATTCGATTATTTGGAGTACTTCAGAGTTCAGAAGGACAAGAATTTCGACTCGGGTTGATGGTTGAAACTATTACACAATAAATGGCAACACAATTTTTTGTCATATATGAACTTGGCGCCCTTATTTTTCTTTTTTCTTCAAAACATATTAAATAAAGACGCCAAATAGACGACGACGACCAAGACTGAATTTTTTTCATCGTGAAAATCATGAGTTTTCAACTTTAACTCAATATATCTTCCATTATACGGCACGTAAAGGAAAATAGCAGATTATATTACAAGTGAGTGAAATAAGCCATTATAAGCGAGTGAGATTTTTGACGCACGAGCGCTTGCGCGAGTGTGCCAATTATTCTCACGAGCTTATTATGGCATTTCACTCAGGTGTGATATACGACGTTTTGTCCAACAGTTGTAGTTTTTTTTTAAAAAAAGTATAAAAGAAGAGTATAAAAAAGTCAAAAAAATGTCAAGCATTCAGATCTTGGTTGTCATGTTCGGTGGATTGGTTGACATGGATACGTTGTTGATGAAAATCAAATTTTCGATTATATTATCATTTTTATCAGTATATAAAATTTAGTCACTAGTGAGAGAAATTTGATTTTAGTCACGGAAAACAAACGTATAAAACACCTGAAAAACTGGAACTGTTGGACAAATAAAATTATTTTCATTATATAATTTTAACACGAGCTTTCAATTGCGCCTATTATTTTTCTGCTAAATGTTGTGCTTTCATGAGATCTCATCATAGTAGTCTTCTCCAACTTTGGGCTTCGCGTACAGATACACGATACGTAGTGTCTCGCTCCGCAGTCCACTTGGCGCGAGATACTACCGTGTCTCTTGCTTTATATCTCATTAATATCTATTTCAGGTTTTGGCGGTTTATACGCGCCAATAAATATCGTATTATGTAATTTTAATGCCAACGCTTCAATTATTATAATCTTTTTTAGCCCAAGAACGTCAATTATATTTTCAGTGCCGCCAAATTTTTTGTTTACCAGAATGGCTACACCGCTGCCTGAAATATTATAATTTCTATCCGCTCTGTATAAATTATAGTTTTTTAAGATTACCAATGCTCTTATTTTTTACAAGTTTGGTTTCTGTGATTAAACAGAGATCGATCCTAAGTCTATTTAGCATCTCCTCTAGTTCATTCATTTTATTTTGGATACCATTAGCGTTCCAATTTATTATTTTCATATTATTGATATCCATTTTTTTAAATAATTTTATGGTTAACTTTATTACTTTTTCTAGCAATAATGATATTTTTATTAATTGTTTCTTTATTTTTTCCATTCTTGATTATAGTTTTACTCATTGAGCTGGGGCGAATATTATTTTGCTTGTTTTCTTTTTCGTTTTGTTTAGACTTTGGCTCGGTCTCTGTCACACTTGGTCTTTGTTCACAATCGTCTTCACAAACTATTCAATCATCGTCACTAGAAAAAATACTTAACTCATTTATAGAGCAACAAGCAATCTTTAACAAATCCATGACTGACTCTATGTCACAACAAACATCTACCCTCAACAAGACGTTAATTGGCAAGCAGAGATTAACAACAAATTAAACGACATAACGAAAATGGCTGAGACTTTGAGTGAACATGAAACTCGAATTAATAAACTTGAACAGCATAATGAGCCTCTTGTAGTTCAAAATACACTTTGCGAAGAAAATCATCAATTAAATGCTGCAATAAAGAGTCTATAACTGAGTCACGAGTAATAAGTTCACCCAAAACTTCATCTGAAGTCATATTTTCATGGAATTCCTCAATCACTATCTTACAATCCATTAACAGCCGTAACCAAAGTGCTAAAGTCAATATTGAAGTAATTTGAATGTGTTCAGGGTTGGTTGAATTCTTACTCAAGATTTTGTGTTTCTTGTTGTTAATATTTTGTGTGTACCTGATGAAGGTCGGACAGTTAGGGTCGTTGGCTTTGTGTTCGCCACTGCAATTGGTGCATTACAGAGTTATTCCGTTATTGCTTGTTTCACAGTCTGTTGAGGGGTGATTCCCTGCACATTTGTAGCATTTGGTGGCTTTGAAACAATTTTGGCTTCCGTGACCGAAGCTCTGGCAATCGAAACATTGCGTTGGTTTATTTGATTTTTTATATCGGTCTCATTCAATTATTATATTACAAATATGATTTATGTTTTTCATTTCTTTTAATTCACCAATGGTACTGAATGTAATTAGATACGTAGCTTGGTTGATATTACTATTGGTTTTGTTCTGATTAACTGAATGTTAATTGGGTTAATCTTATGATTAACCAGCTCTTCGTGAATGTCATCGGTGGGCAACAGCGGTAATCCTTTGAGTACTATTCTGGGTTTTCTGCCCTCTTTTCTCTGGTACGAATGAAATTCAATATTTCCACTTTTCAGAAGTCTAATAATATTTCCGTGATCGATTTTGTTTTTCACATGAATCGTGAGTGTCTTGCCATTGTTTTTGCATATGGCATTGGGATATTGTTTATTTACAAGTGCTTGTGTGCTCAGTGCTGTGTGTGTTTCATTAAGCAAGATTACAATCGGTGGTTGCTTGGAGTCGATATTTATATTTTCCCCAGTTAGTTTATTTTTAGGATATTCTGTATTACTGTCGATTGACGAGCTACTTGTAAGTGATGATTCCAAATCAGTGTCAAGGCTTTCTTATTGGTCTATTCCATCATTATGGTTGCGTTTGATTTTTGTAGGATTTGGTTCATTCTTGGCTGGAGGAGGTCTTCCTCTTGCCGGGTCCAATAGTTTGATCAGGTTTTACACCCTCATCCATTAGATAATCAAAAGTAGAAGTAGCTCCATGTGGTGCACTATTACGTTTATGAGAACTCATGTGCTTGATGGTTTCACACAGTTCACTACTCACTATTTGTCTATGATTGATCGTCTTTAAATAACTTTCTTATTGTTAACGGTTTGATTATACTGTTTTCGAATATTTGATTACTCAATAACTTAGCACATTTGGTTAAAGTAAATACTTTGCGTTGAACTGCTATCGCGAAAGACATGCGCTCTCTTTGGATAATCGAACATGACTAATGAGCTCTCACCGCGAAAAATAGGCCCTTATATACTGGTGATAGTTGTTCCGGTTGACTTCCCCTGCCAAACAGG
>JAQQBS010000004.1:829199-843040 GCA_030347275.1 Microctonus aethiopoides
GAGCATCAACTTCGGGGGTCCTTTTCACCCCTTAAATATGTTTTTCCGCACAAAAAAAAATACGTATCTCATCATTTTTGATGGAGATTAACATATTATAACCGCAACAAAATCGGAGGGGAACACCTTGGAAGGTTTCCTTGTGAGATCTCTCGAGTGCTTCACGAATCTTTTTTTTGGAGGTAAATAACAAAAACAAAATAATTGACATTCATATTGTATGTTTATTAAAAAGGTATATATCAATGAATATTCAATTTCAATGTTGTACAAATGATTTAAATATTACATCATAAAAATGAAATGAGATGTTATTCATCAAAAACTTATCATTCCAATCATTTATATTAAAATCGAAATTTAATTTTCCCCTGGCGAAATTCAAAAATTGATACCAGCTCAATATTGATGATGACAATTATGCGCTTAGTAATATCATTTAGGAAACCATGTTATTAACTTATATCAAAATCAAATTCATATGTTATTTATTAAAGAATTATGAGCGCAAGAATTACTTGCGTCTGAATTTTTTGCATAAAAATTTTATGTATACATGAATCAGTTGTGAATAAACCATGTTTCTCTGACTCTGTAGCATTTCCAACAGTAATATCAAATGCCCTCAGCAAACTGTAGCTATTGATACAGTTTTCATTATAATTTTTTATATATACTTTTTATTATAAACTCACAAATATCCTATTAAATCTTCGAGAGACAGAGTTGATTGAACCATTACCATTTTCTTTGATTGATAGGATTTTTCTCGATCAGATGTGAGATTTTGACTTGACTATCCTTTTTGGATATTTATCATTTTCAGTTTCACTTTTTTTATGGCAGGCTTTAATTTTGAGCGAAGACGTTCATACATCAAATTTATAACTGGTTGAATTTTCTACCTTAGTCTACAGTGATCTATTGACTTCAATGAACTTTTTGAAAACAACGTTTACATCGAAAGTTATTTGAACAAACATTGATAATATGCATTACATAAATATGGAAATCACTTGGAAAAGAGGAAACACTAGGAATAGGTTTCAAACCGGAAGATCGCATTATATTAAAAAAAAAAAAAAAAAAAAGCAAATGGACTGATGTGCTTTGATAATAAATAACCGTTAATATTAAACAAATAATCCCTATGTGTTGCATAAAGAAACAAAATATATAGTCTTTTTACTACTTATTACATCACTGCATATCTATTTGCCTTTTTTTATTTACATTCTGGAACATCTTTCTCTAACACACATTATCGTCATAAAGTTTTTTTTTCTGTCGTAAGAAAAGTTTTATTCTCTAATCTAGTGGTCGAGTCCAATATTAATCTGAAAATTTTGAAAGATAAGTTTTCGATAAATCACTCCTATTCGCATATGCAATTATGTTCAGTGACTCTATTGGTCAAGTGCGTGATCTGATGCATTCGGGGATTAAGTTTTAGAGTTATAATATGGGCATATTGAAAGTTTTGTCTTTTGAATTGAATTAAAAGTATATATAATTCATGAAATTCACGTATGATGTAAATCGAATTTGTAAAATTGTCAAATTAAGCGAACAAAATTGAAAACGAAATTGTGATTTTCAGCCGCAGCGTTTCTTGGTGTACCAGAACATAAAGCAACATTATTATTTCATATATAGGAAAACTATCAAGGTGTGTTGATGTTTTTAAAAATTATATAAGAAAAAAATACATTTCAAATTTCATCTTCGTTTTCATCACTTTTCCATTGTTTATTCCCATCCTTACAGCTGATATAAGTGATTTTCTTAAATACTCCTTTACGCTATTAATGCTCATTCCATTAAAATTCCTTAGCGTTCACAACGTGCACCATTAAAATTATTACATTCTGCCACGCTCTACATGTTGTGAAATAAAGTGGTTTCACAGGGTTGAAATATACGTGCAAGGCAGAGTAGAATTTGGTGGAAATCATCAAAGGCTATAGCTCGAGCAATCAATTTTTGATCAATTAATAATTTTGTTTGTAACCATTCCTTAATACACTATTTAGTCACGTATATAATCATTTGATTATGGTTATAATAACAACGTGTATTTAGCTGACATGGAAATAATATTATCTTCTTAATTTTCTTTCAACATTCTTACTTAATTTGAGGACTTTTTCAGTCCAATAATTGTATATTATGCATATACACAATATTATAAATATAATCACATGCAATCTTGATGCATATGCAATTATTATATCTATCAGGATGTGCAATTGGCATGAGTATCATTATATTTCAAATAATAATAAATAAAAAATTGAAATATTATTTAAGCAAATTCTCAAAATATCACACAATTGAATGTAATAATTTTAAATTAATTTTGAATATTATGTGAAGACAATCATTTAACTGCAATAGTGTATTGATACACTTGTTAATATTCTACTAGACCAGAAGAAGTTGTATTAGCATTTGGACAAAATTAAACTTCTTTTGCCATCTGATCAAGATTATGATATTGAAAGATCAATCGTTAAATTTTCAGTAATAGGTTGGGCGTGTGTTACTAGCAAACAAGTCCCATTATTTATGAGTGGAATTATACACAGAAGCCAAAAACTACACCAAAAAAAAAGTCTTAAATCGAATCTCTGAGACTTGATTCTAGTCTAAAATTCGTTTGCGTTGAAACTATTAATGTTCTTGCAAATAAATTGAAATTTGAACCCAATACAACCGGAAAATGTACTTAATGAAAGAATAGACGTTAAGCCATGGAAATTTCGATTCACAAGAAGTTGTGTTAAATCAAAAAAATCATTTTACGTAAAATGAATGATATTTCGTGTTAACTCTATAACTAAATTTTTGTCTGTCAAACTCTATACATTTTGAGTCAACACATATTTGGATATTTTATGAGTGTTCAAAATATGAATGTAAGCTTGAAAAATCTCGATTGAAATTGAAAAAAAGTCGAATCAAGCCTAAAAAATCTTCCATCAAGATTTCAGTAGATTCGAATCAAGAATGAAAAAAAACTCGGATCGAGTGTGGAGTCTCGGAGACTTGATTCTAAATTGTTTTTTCGGGTAGGGATAGGTTTGTTGTATGAACCATTTGATTGATTGATCATTGTATTTCCAATCGGGAATATCACTATAGAGAAAGCGACATTTGCCATTTCTTGTTTTGATGTTACTCCATTTGATGATAATTTTGAATATCGTCTACGATGTTGAGAAATTCTAACATACGACAGGGTTTCATGGAAAGAATTTATATTTATTTTTTATACATTTCTTGAGTAAAATTTGAAGAATGTATATTATCTTTAGACGTTTCGGTTTCAATTATTTTATTTGTACTAAACAAATGATACATATTTATACTTCATTAAGGCTACTTTACAAAAAGAAATTATATGAAAAATAAACAAGTGAGGTAATGGGCTAACTATATAACTATACCAGTTATTCATGAACATAACAGAATAAGTTAGGGATAATTAGTCTCATACCAGTTGCCTCAAATGTTTCAATAATGTAAATTTTCAGTAAACAAATACTCATGCATTAAAATAATAATGCAAAAAAATAATAAAAATACATCAGGGTCTATAGGTACCTTTTCATTATGAATTTTCATAGTGCTACTCATAATTAAAAGAGTGAATACTTTGTCAGTGCGTTTTGATTTAATGTTTTCACATATATATGTTTGTCCAGTCATTTTGGTCATAGCGGCAATTCTAACTTCACGAGCATTATGAGAATCAATTTTATTATTATCAATGACACCACTAGCATTCGATATAATTTTTCAACCTCAGGGAAAGATTCAATTGAATAAAAAACACTAAAGAAGTTTTCAAATGTTTCCAACATCTGTTTCCACACGTGAACCACTTGTAGTTTCACAAACCAATACTTCCATATTTTTACTTATATTGAATGTCCTGTGACGTATACATATGTGTAAGAGTGCATATTATGTAGAATACGACTTTTCCAACTTTTGGAATCGCCATATTTTAGGAGTGATGATAAACAAAAAATTATTGCGAACTTATGCTCTTTTTTCGTTTATTTTGACTAGACTATAAGATGTAACTTGTGCAAATGATGAAATATTTCCCAAGTTTCATTAAAAATTCGAGATATATGATAAACGGTAAAGATTATTTTTTTACATTCAAAATTTAATTAATATCACCGACAATTTTAATTTTTGGACATAAAATTTCAACCTAATACTGATAAAATCATGAACTCCAAGATTGAAATTATTACAAGCTTTTTCACATGTGAAATAGTTATTTTTAGGCGAGTGTCTCAAAAAACGACGTTTTAGGGACAAAATAGAGTCCTTAAAATGATACTTTTTTCTACACTTTTTTACTTCACGGCCGCATTCTTTACTTCACGATACTGGCAGAAGCAACGTTTGTTATTGAACTGTGTCGCAACGCAACCTTTTATTTTATTCACCCATAAAACAGAAAACAAAGTTGCGTGATCCCAACACATGCTGTATACCTATATTATAATACATATAGGTATACAGCACCGTAATATATTTATCAATATTAATTTTGTCTAGATACACAAATAACTATTATGTACCAAGGTCGTGAAGTAGATCTTTTTTAGCCGAATCAGAAATTTGCCGCCGAGGCGCAACCGAGACCAAGCAAATTTCGGGTGAGGCTAAAAAAGATCACACGATCATGGTGCACACATGATTTTTTAGGCGAGTGTCTCGAAATATGATGTTTCAGGGGTCAATAGTCCCTGAAATGACAGAAACAAATCATCTAAATAAGCTGTGTAGCAATGCATAAATTGTGTAGTGACTCATAAGCCGTGTAGCATCGCAACTTTTTCTTTTGTTCTCTGGGTAAATAAAAAAAAAGGTTGTATTGTTACAGAGTTTATTAACAAAATTTGTTTCTGTCAGTATTATGGCATTTAATATAAAGCAGAAATACAAACGATTACGTGTAAAATTAAAGAAGCAAAATGAGTGACAGTGATAGTAATAATCCTACCGACATTTATGAAGCCGCCAATGCAGTGATGTTAAATTTACTACATGAAAAATCTCGAAAACTTCATATAAAACAGTATGAGAGTTTTATAAAATGATGCAACATACATAATATTAAAAATTTGAAAGAAAAAGTATTTTTCTAGCATTTTTTCTAGAAATATCCAAAAGATTTGAAATCACTTTTGCAGTGTCACTAGCGTAAATTTTATTTTATGAGTAAATGCGGCCAAAAAAGTGCTATTTCAGGGACTCAATTGAGTCCGTGAAAAACTATGTTTTGAGACAATCGTCTAAAAAATTATATTTGTATAGAAAAATGAATGTGTGATATTATGTAAAAATTGGCTATCTTATGACAAATGGACCTCTGAGTTAGTTTAAGGGTTATAAGCACTTCTTAACCTAAAAATGCTTCAAACCGAGTATCTCCCGTATTCACATGAAGTGAACTGGAATTTTTGAAAAACATTGGCAAAGTGTCATCTCGAAATGTGTGTGGCCAGCTGCAAACAATAAGGAGAAATTATTGATTGAAATTGTCGTAGATTCAATGAATATTTATATTCCTAATGTTCAAATTATTTATACTTGTCAATATCCACAGTCACTTAGTATTATCATTGTCCGATATTTTATTGATATTCCATATATGCTTTAAAGTATCGATATTTTGATCTTGTATTGATTGGTCTTCGATATTTAGCAGATTATATATCTACGCGTAATTCCTTGTTGCAATTTAATTTTTTTGCTGTTTTCATTAATGAATATGTTACCATTATAAGTTACACAATATTACTAATTGTAACAATATTTATAACTAGAATATCCCAAGTATTATTGATTTAAACAATCCAAAAGGAACTGCAATTTTGACATAGACTTACCAACAGACCGTGGAAATACCCAAATGATAGTTATTACGATGTACTATATTGTGAACTTATACGTGATTGTACTATAATAATACTGAGTCCGTGGTAAATTCAAATTTCAATATGCGAATAAAACTTTCTACATATATTCGCATGATCAGGGATTTTTACATATAGAATGATAAAAGTAATGTTTTAATTACAAAAACATATTAAATGATTACGCTTGCGCAATCAGAATATAAAATCAGTAGACAAACAATGATTCATTTTTTTGATGATGATTGCAAAGATATCTATTAACTATCGTGTAATCATGAAAATTTTCAAGTTGAGAGAAGACGATTGACTTGTGGATCAATACACAGCAGGAGATACTGTCGGCGGATCGTCTGATGCCCAATGGGGTTTCTCGACCGATAGCCCTTTATGACTATGAACCGAAATCATCATTAACCTCTTTCACTCCTATATCTTCCCAGACCTCCTTAACTCTCAGGATTCTTTCTGTTGCTTTCTTTTTTTTCAGTCCTCGCTTCTTTTGTTTGCCATATGGTCGATTGTGACACGCGAACGATTCTGGATAGTCACCTCGCTGGGTCACTGTACTCTATTGTGTACATATGCATATAAAGTTGAAAAATTTATTTTATATTATGTTTCGACTCTTCATATGCATATTATCAAAAACAGATGTGATGGTAAACCATAAATTCAGTGGGAAAATTTAGTGTAAATCAATTGAGAATGATTCAATGTCAGTATATTACATATTGTAATGTTACACATTGAAACTTTCAAGAAATATTTTTTTGCTTGTGTGTATGGGAGCGTGTGCTGCGTAAGCATGTTTGTAGTTACGTGTAAAAAGATTCGTGATGTGTACGCTTAAGAGGATTATGGCTCAGGCACAAGCATTCTGCCCTGTGAGAATATAACTTATCTGATTGAGAGTCTGATCCAAGACACGTGCTCCACTTTAATTCAATCTATTGAAGCACGGTATTCTCTTCAATCTACAAGAATTTTTTGTACAATTTTTTCGTCCGCATGAAATATAAGTCTAACCCAAATGCTGGATACGGCATACACTTTTAATTTTTGTTTTCGAAACTACATTTTTCGAATACGAGCTCTCATATTATTGTTAATAAAATATCTCACCGCCAGAGTTTTCCAAGGGTTTTCGATAATTCAGCGTTATGGAGTTGCGGGTACTGATCAGCAAGTTTTCGTCTAGCAGCCTGTGCCCACACCATAAATGCATTCATTGGCCTTTTTACGTGTGCGGCCCTTTTATCACTGGTACCTCTATATCAACAAAAATAATATATAATATTTATAACTGTTATTAAGAATGAAAAATCAAAATAGATTATACATTAAATGATTAAATACAAATTATATCTGTTATATTGCTGAAAGAAATATTGAATAAGTTGACATAATTGCATTGACACACGAATGTTTTTTACTGTAAAAAATACTCCATATCAAACTTTAATAACTGGGTACCATTTTTCTTTCTATCAGTCGCTCAAAATAACACAAAACATTCATAAGCAAGCTCCTACATTCTTAGAACATGACTTCATGAAATTTTCTTCTTCACTATGTATATCCGGCACAGGTCGAAATCACTTTGACTGACGTGATCACCGACCCTACATCTAACCCTTTTGCGCTATATATCCTTGACACATGTGTCCACAGTAATGTTAACCTTCTCTTTTTTCTCCGTCCTGAACTCTTCGAAACAATTATCAAATTTTTATATTTCTTATTTTATCAACAGATGCACCATGATATAATCACTGTTGTGATTGCCCAACTACAAATTTTTAATGAGATATGATCAATTTCTAAATAGGTATCTTGTTGAGTATTTTTGTATAATATATGAAGCTTGTACAACAGTGTCTTTCAATCATACGCGATAGCATAAATTGAGAAAGCGTTAAATTCCTAGGCAAACTAAGAAGCCGCGCTTAATTAGCGTGGGTCGACTAACGGAAATCTGCCATGGCCTTCGGCGACGTATTTTTTACACACTTTTGCTTTACCCTAATGCACTTAAAAAATGAAAAAAGTCTTTTTCTGTATTAAATGTTTTCTCTCTTTCTCACTTTATGCTTCATTTGATCATTTTCTCAATTCACTGTATTCGCTATTTTTCAACATATACTATATCATAACTACAAAAATAGAATGACGAAACACAGGCAACATATTATTTTAATAATATTATAATAATAATAAATCTGCAATAAATCTTGTAAGATGATAAAGGTTCGTTTAAAATCCATTGATGACGCATCTGACAATATTTTTTATTCAGTCACATATTTTTAATGATATCTACTATACTTTAATGATATCTATCTATACTGCCATTTTTTAATCTCTACAAATATACAAAGTGTATCAAATAATTTGTATTTTTTCTTGGCCATAGCTATTTTATACCTCATGCATTTAAATATATTGGAAGAATAAATTATCATGAGTGAAAACATCGCGAATCGTCGCCCCACCTTCATTAACGGCGATCAGGTATTGAATAACTATAATTTGCGTTAATTGACAAACAAGGACATTTTTCCACGCGCGTTTCCCAGGCGAAGTAAAAAACAAATGCATCATAATTAACTTAGCGACGCATATTTATTTTTTTTTTATATTTTTCTACGGGTGACAAGCAATGTGTTTCTTTCACCCCGTTTTCTGTTTCTATTGCCGACATATATATATATATATATATATATATTCATATATTTTCTAGATGGTCCGTCATCTTAAATAATTAATTGAACTGAGTTAAGTAGAATATAAATATATGTACTTATTTGGATGTTATACATTTAATTCATCACAGAAAATTGTCGAACGTGTATCAATATACTTACTTGATGGCAACTGGTACCAATGTCCAGTCATAACCCTGAAGAACTTTTGCGACGGCAGCACTGATTCCTTCTCCACTATTGGCAACATCATTGCTGGGTGAACCACTATCGCTCCCATTGTTCTTTGCCACATCATTATTATTGTTTATATTGGTATCAAGATTATTATTATTATTATTATTATTATTATTATTATTATTATTATTATTATTATTACTGTTGTTATTGGTGTTGCTGATAAGCGCAGTAGAAGGGATAAGGCCCGAAGATTCGCCCATAATGTCATTCATACCGTTACACTTTTATGACTCAAAATATCTTTTCTTATTTATTATTTCTTATCAAATTACAAATCGTCACAGTCTAACTTTTGTCCTTGCTTGTAGATAATTGTAGATGATACAGTTGCAACATTGTTGCATTAAGAACAACAACACTGTAAGACAATTGTATATGCAGCACTTTATTTCTTGGTTGCAGTATCTTTGATTAGTCCAAACAGTTAGTTGGTCAATGATTGTTGTTATCGCCTCCCCTCGAACATAGAATGCAACTGCTCTTGATTATAACACCGATCGACGAGTAAGTGAGGGACGAGAAAATTCTATGTTATTTATATGTTCAGTGTGCGAATAAAGATGACAGACACGAGTTTTGCGACACAAATATATTTCATACCGATTATTCTCGATATAATAAAGACAAAATAATACCAGAACTTATTTGTAATTTATCACAGAATATATTGCATGAACAAATATCATTATGAAGTGCACAAAGAGTTTACTAACACATTTATTAAATCACAACAGCATTATGGGTAGAATCGTAAAAAATCGAAACAAAACTAAACAAACGCCACTTAGAATAGTTCGTGTAGTAGTGCGATCAGCGCAGAAGTGAGGTGGTTGCATCGCCTCGGGGCAGCTCCACCACACGATAGTAAATGCCTGTAAGAGAGGCGGAGCATCCACACTACCGACACTTGTTGCTTCAGACATTCGTATACATAAGTCCTCTCAACTCGAGAGTAATCGACGACAGACGCCGACAGTCAGACTACATTACGTATAGATATTCATGAATATATTGTGAATGTATAGCACAATTCATGTGAAGAAGTATATATATAAATTTTGGGTATGTTTATATGGTTATAGAAAATATTCGTTAGAAATATGATGCCATGTATCGAATATCGAAATTTTATTCATTATTATTTCTTTTTTGTATTATCGCAGCAACTGTGTAAATACATTTATTTCTGACCGTGATTCTATTAGCTTTTATCATCTTAACTACGTAACTAATAAAAAAGGTCATAGCTCCTCTAGGATATTATTAAGAAGTAGAGGGAATTATTCGGATTTCCCTTAAATCTCTCTGATATAAAATGAAGCGATTAATAGCACATACCAGTTTATAAACGAGTGACCAAAAGTCCTATGATTTTCAATGAAAATGCGTATACCAGACGATATGAGCTAATGATATCCCGGTCAGAAAAAAGATTATCTGAATATCACGAGAATTATTGGCTCTTAATTACGTGGGTTTCATACAATTTACGCGTGTATATACACTTTGTCCAAATTTAATACCGTTAAAAATGTATAGACAACATGTCAAAAGTTATAAAGTTTTATCGCATTCTACATGTGCTAGCTATGATAAGTGTACTCGTATAGGACTACGTGTATAATTTACAAATGCTGCTCCCCCTCTCAAAAAATAGAAACCATGAAAATTAAAAATTTACTCTTATGTTCAAACATGAATATAATCCATTTCATTCATATGGACCACTTTTGAACGGTTTGTCTCGGCAACTTCTGTTGATCGATTAATATTTCCCTCAATTTTGAAAAATCGACAGTTTCCGACGGGATTCGAATCTCAAACCACTTGAATCATAAACTAGAATGACGCCTAATGAAATATTCACCTAGTTATTTTATTGCTTATATCAATTAGATATGCAATAGACCTTATCGTATCTGACTATTGAAAATTATACATAGTAGTGACTTTTTTACGTTATACTCATATTATCGATCAAATTACTGAAAACCACGAAATGATTTCATTGTACTAATAAAATGACGTAATATTCAACATTCGAAGATGTAATGAAATTTTAGTTGTTGAACACACATAAAGGGCGTCCCTTTTTATGTTCAACTTCTCTTCGTATGTTACTGGATTTAGCGTGTCATTCACTAAAATGCGTAAATGGTTCACTAATTTACGACACCCAGGCGCTTTACTGAATATATTTCCACTTGAATTGCTAAATTCTGTTCGCGTAATAGGTGTCTTATAAACCCTACACGAATAATGCGCATTAAAATTATTATATTTCATGTGTCACTTCTACATATGACACAATTAATGTGTGTCAATTTGAAAACATCTGTGAGAAATGACACACTTAAGAATATGTTTTGCTTTGAATTAACACACGAAGTAAGAAACAAATGATCTGCAGTACCCCCTCTCTTTTCTCAAACATGTGTAGCACTGGGCATACTCGCATTTCGCCATGTGCCATTATATTTGGAAACGTTTCGATCTCTCTGCTTCACTCCTTCGCGCGTTGTACGCACCCATTCTAAATTTGTCTCTTTCGTACTTAACTCCCAGTGAAGAGCGTTTCCATGGATACAATGTCCTCCGGTAGGATGACCAATGGGCTAACTTCGTGTTACCTCCCATCTCGCCGTTCATTTCGAACGTCATACGTATTCCCTCCTACTATCGCTTCGGATTGGCGGCTGGATCTTCAAGCCAATCTCGCACGTAACTCTCTGTGCATATACCTCATGAAAGTCTTGTATATAATTGGCTATGTATATATATTTATTTTTGTTTAAAGTTATATTGCGACGAGTTATATTCAATGGTTGTGTGCATTTGAGATATGTATAGATGCAGCCGCAGTGAGCTGGATACACCAGATTGCTTATACATCCATTTCAATTTGCACTCATGTAATGGGGACAAACATGACTCCAGATACAATAAATCTTATTAGCACCTATAATAGTTAAGTTTTATAAAATATTGAATATTACATTAGTTGAAAGTAAAATTGTTCAATTGAGGATAGAGCTATCATCATAAAATAGACATAGTTCCCACGTGAGAATGATTTATTATCTCTTTCCTCACAGCGACCCTTTACTTCACTATAACGCATACACATGCGGTCCCATATCAAGACTTAACTTCCTCAATAAATTCCCCACGAGAAATTCTCTGCGAAATGGGGTTTCATGTAATGGGATTTGACTAGAGTCATGCCATAATCTAGTGTAACAAATTCGACTAATAAATAAAGTATATGGATGAAAAGCATCACGGATATGTAATAAGATTTTTGTACATTTATGCATGTTTACACACACACATACACACACACACACACACACACACACGCGCGCGCGCAAGTCACAGATTAACCTTTAGTTCAAATATATGCATTGCACATTCCCGACGTCTTTGAAATACTTTATTAAACACATGAAATTAATTTCAAATGAATTATTAGTAAATGCTAGCGATATTCAAAAGGAATAAATGTTTTTTATCAAGCGCCCTAAAAAAAATTTTAATATAGCCGCTTCAAATTTTACTTCAATCAAGTTCTATAAATTCCATATGAGAGTAATAAAGAATCAACCCGAGTCGAAAATTATGTCCTACTTCCAACTTCTAACTCTTCCAGTATGAAGCAGTTAGAAGTAAGAAAGCAGGCCCTAACGTAACATTGCTCCCAATGTGATTTAGATACTCTTTTACGCCTGCAAGTGGAAGAAATCCAAATTTCTTCCACTTGCAGGTGTGAAGGAGGATGTGGCACAACGCCTCATTCCCTACTCTTTAATCCTTCGTTTTTTTTTGTTTTTTTTTTTATTTTATTTATTATTATTGAGCATCACAAATAATAAAATTACATGCAGAGAATTATAGGTTAGAAATGCGTGTAATAAAGATCTAAGTTGAATATTCGGAAACTATGCAAATTAACAAGTAAGGTTGGAAGACATAAAGAAATACAAAGCCTTGAATAAGATTTTTTTTTTTCATTTTATTCACATCAAAACCACCTTTACACTACATATATATTAACTCTCATCACTAAAGCATCGCGTATACCTCAAAGAGTACATCATCAAGCATTTTTACTAACAATAGAGATTGTGTAAAAATCACTGATTAAAATATACTGCACATAAAAGTTAAGTCCAGCTTCACTTTATATCATAGTAACATAGTTTTTATGAATATTGTATTATCACGTGAATATAATATTATATTTATCAAAGCGTGAAATTACATTGGCATAACTGGACAAATGATAATACAAGATCAAACATATATAACGAATTTTCGGAACAGCCTATTAGCCCAGGAATTTTAGACATTTTAAACACCAATCTGCGCATAAATTCAAACCAAGCTGAATTTTTGTACACACCTTCATTACGGCATTGTAACGAAGATGTGAAAAATCGACATTGATATCGTGCCGGCTAAAAAAGTTATAGAGGTCAAAAGGTCACGAAAATCAGTTTTTCGCGAATATCTCGCAACTTATCGCTCGGAGGTTAATAGAGGTCATTATAAAAATTATTCGTTATAAAATTATCTACAAAAAGTGCCTCTTGCATTTTTCTGTAACATCAACCGTTTTCGCAATAAAGCGCAGAGAAAGAGACTACAATGCACTCACATACGGTATTGTATACCGTATACCAAGGCGTAGACTCTATTGCGTTTTATTCATGATTGTAACTGTTTAAAAAACTTATATTTTTGATGCTTGGACGTTTTGTGGAAAATATACTCATATTATAGAGGTTTGGGAACTTAGAAAATCTACTATATATTATACTAACGTCCTCCACTGGCAGATTTTTCACATTTTATTGTTATAAGACCCATCCCGTTCGGAGTGAGATTGGACTGTGTTTAGCTCAGTTGAAAAATATTTCTTGAATGTTAAAGACGTTATTTCAGTAGTTTC
>JAQQBS010000004.1:848500-861038 GCA_030347275.1 Microctonus aethiopoides
GAGAGAAATTTGATTTTACTCACTGAAAACAAACGTATAAAACACCTGAAAAACTGGAACTGTTGGACAAAATATTTTATTTATGGGCCTACATAAAATTATAACCACATAAAATATATTTTGTTGAAAGACTTTCATTATATATTAGTAAATAAATAATAATACATTTTGATACAAATTTAATAGTTTTCAGTACAACTACCCTTGCTGAAATTATTTTGCAATTTCGTTAGTGAGAATAGCATCTGATTTTTCAAACTGTTCTTTACCCTTTAAAAATGGTGGTCTGATGCATTTCCATTTATTTAATGAACAAATCTCATCTATTAAAAAACCATGGTCGACCATAATACCATCACCAGGTTCTAATAAGTTTACAATATCACTGTGCTCAAAAATTAATTTATCAGATGCACGATCCCCATATGGTTCGCTAATATATGATATGTTACCTGCAGGAGTAACACCTGTCATAAATTTCACTGTGTTTGAACTTTTATAATGCGAATATGTAACTAGCTCACAACACAACTTGGAGGGAGTTTGAATAAAAATTTCTGTGCAATCTAATAATACTCGAACATTTGTAAAATTGAAAAAGCACAATGGAATATTCTTTGATATTTCTTGTCTTGATGGCCATCGTATTGCAGATTTTAGAGAAAAGCAAAGCAAAACGATGGTTTCTTGAAAAATTGTCGCACAATGTTTGGATGTTGTAAGATGCGTCCTGCTGATACTTCAAAAACAGGGTCACACCTCAGAAATTACCTTGATAATTGCTGGTTTGTCCTCAAGAAAGGGATGCCACCCCGATGACCTGCAATGGCCTAAGATTTCGGGGAAATCTAGTATACTAAAATAAGCAGACTCACGTCAAAATATCGCGTTGAACAATTATCGTATTTATTATAAAATAATGGACATAAATGAAAAAATGAAATAAATGTGCCTTCAATGGCAAATAATAACAGTTATATAAACGAAAATTGTTACTTAAACTAATTATTCGGTCGCGAGAATGACGGGTCTACAACGATACGACACGTCAAAGTAATTATTGTGTATCCAATTCTTATTATTAATAATTTAATGACGTTATTTACTATTTATATTATAATTTGTTATCGCGTCGCGCTGTGGATATACTCGGTATAATTGTAACAATGGCGGTTCGCCACGTGTTAATCCGCCCGCAATGATATTTTCACACGTTTTGAACCAATGTATGATTATTTTACTTACGCAATATTTATCACCGTACTCCAACGATCTATCTTCAACTCAATGCACGCTAATACACGCTAATACACGCTAATTACTTTTTTATCTCACGTTTTACAATTATCTTCGCACAATTTTATCCCTTTCACACTCAACGCACACACAACCTGCATACATGAGGTCCACCGTGGAAGTGTCGTCCAAAATGGCTTCTTCCGTCATCTCCCTTCATCGACCATGACCACGTTACTCAATTATTGCCAAATTAATCAAATCAATTACTAAGTTATTACGTAATTAATTGATTGGTTTAAATTCAAACGCCGAATTTTCCCATTGGTTGGATTAATCATAATTCGGTTTTCGCGCCGGATATTCAGTGATGGCCGCTTCATTGCTGACCCAATATTGAGGCGCCATCTCTCTGGTACTCCACACACCAACGTTTTTATCGATCCATTTATCGACCGTATTGACTGTTTATTGACACTTATTAGTAAGTGTGGTTATGTTCGTTGTTGTCATAACTTATAGTGTGTTGGTCGTTTGTTGGTTGATGGAATTAATTGGTCCATCATTGATTTATCCGGACTTTGTGAGATGGAAATTATCGGTCCTTCGTTGGCTTATCTGGGCTTATTTGGACTCATTTGTGACGTTGAGCATTGGTTGGTCCATGGCCGGAGGATTGGTCTTCGTTGATCCGGATTGTTTCAGCTGCTGCAGGTGAAGTTCTCATATGTTTCTTTTGCATTCACATTCATTCGTTCATTATTATTAACGATTATTAATTATATTTATATTTTCTGTTTCCACAGCGCGACGTATCACTATAATCTACATTATAAATAAATATGTGATGGGTGGAAAGCCACCACATCACAATGTATAACAGTTAAACATGATCGATAAGCAAGAGTATGATATATTTTGCTTCAGTTTAATAAATGTCATGACTATTTTATCTATGCATGTCAGAATTTCAAAATTGTCGATACCAGTCATCGTACTTAGTTGTGCATCGTTTTTTATAAAATCAGTAAACTTATACACTAATTCACCACTTTGCACTTGTACTTCAACATCTCGTGCATCATTTTCAATCGTTGTTTGCACTCTGACGTCTCGTGAATCATTTTCAATCGTTGCTTGCACTCCGACGTCTTCACTCATGGAAACTTTTAGAAGAATATTTGCAGCATTCCTTTCAATCACCATCTGCACCATTTCAAAATCTTCTCTTGCTTCAATTGTTGACTGGACACTCTCAGATATTTCAATGTCTTTTTCCATCGGCTCTGGAACGTTGTTCTCATATCTCTGTTTTGTCTCTACATTAAGAGCTCTCATTTTCACCCTGGCATGTCGCTTTTCATTCTTTTCATTTCTCTCCTTATTGATGATAGGAAGATGTAACGATGGAATTGCATCACATTTTAGTTTTCTTCGCTGATTTCGAACACCTGAAATGCACAAACAAAATTTACTTCCATAATTTTTGATAAACATTACACGAAAACATGCTTTCAAGTATAAGCATAACCTCATTCATATGTACCATTCCCCCAATAGTCAGCTGCTGTAAAATGTCGTGAACAGACTAGATCATTGGGGCTACGGTTCGGAATATTTGTTACTCTTTTCCACTGAGAATACAAGTCAACTTTTTCAACATCACCAAAGTAATTTGTCACATTCACTTTGTGTTTATCACTCGGAGGGAAGCGATGATAACTTAAATCGGCATTTACACTTGCTTTACTCTTACAATTTGGAATTGTGCAGTATGATATCGTCTTCTTCATTTTCCTATGATTTATGGAAATTTCAAAGCCGTAAACATAACCATGTTGCCAATATCGTGTTCTTTATGAGATTGTCTTTTATTCTCCATTATCGATTAGTTCGCCGAATTGCCGCCAGTGCCGCATGACTTAAGTAAAATCCCAATTGGGGGACATTTGAATTCTACTTAGTGGCCCACTGTGCTACTACATGAGGTAGGCACCTGACGTGCACCGTGCGTGATCCTAGTGCACTAGGTGCACGATCGGTGCGCGCATTTGGCTAATGGGGTATTTATATTATATTATATTATATTATATTATTTTTACATATCTCAATATTGATTTCATACCTTCTGGTCTAGCGGACGAAAATTTGATAGATTTTCAACATTTTTTTTTGTTATGAAAAAAATCAACAATGCTATTCAAACTTTGTTAATATATTTTATCATTTATAATCTTCACAAAAATTAAAAAAAAACATAAAAAACAAAATTATTATTATAAAAAAAATGACCCCAAAGTTGTCCCTGTGAAAAAAACCGACCTTGCTGACGGGAATAGATTTGGCTTTTCTACTCCTCTAAAATCAAAAATAAAAATTGATACTTAATTGTTATGAATGTATCTATGGCAGGAACTAGAATGAAAAAAAAAAAAAAATTGACGAAATGACACGTTGTCAAAATGAAAAGTCTGAAAACAGCCTCAATTTTGGAATGTTTTGTTTATAAAAAAATTAGAAATATTTGACTGAAAATTATTATTCTAGTTCCGACCATAGCTGTTAGTGTACTTAATAACGTGTTTAAATTTGAGACAAATCGGTCGAGTAGTTTTTTTCAAATCATTCCCGTGAGACAGAAAAAAGTAGTTTCGAGATAAACGCGTTTAAAGTTAATAATTTGGTTCTACCTATTTCGGCGCGGACCTTTAATGGGCTATAATACTTGAAATACTGTGAATATCATTACCAATTTTTCACAGTATAATCTTAAGACACTATACTTTCGAAATATAGAAGAAAAAAAAAATCAATTTTTCGAAAATTCTAGACCAGAAGGTCCCCTTAATAAAACGTTTAACGCAATTAAAAATCTTAAATTACAACGAGCAATTTCAAACTGTCTGCTAAGGCTTTAGCACCCACTTCTCTGTCTGCCATTTGGTAAATTGGTTTTTTTAAGTTTAAATAATAAAATAAAAAAAATTTTGTTCATGTGATTTTTTTTTTATTTACTTTTACACCCCTTTGACATTCCCGGCGGCACGTTAGCCCCTAGCAAACTGTCTGCCAATATTTTTCCGTTTTTCTTGAATATAAATAAAAGCTTTTCCTGTAATGAGAATCCATGTCCCTTATAAATTTTTTTACACCTGAATTTTACATTTTTAACTACACGCCCCCGCTTCATGACCCGGAATTGCGATGCCAGGCAGGCAGAATTATGTTTGGCTACACCAAAGGTACCTTTTTCAATATAAAGGAACCATGTACCAGCGATGCAAATATTTTTTATGTAGCCAGCTCTTAGACATGCTTGTCTCTCTCTAATTGAATCGAAGTGTCCCCAAGTGTCCTGTTTTTTCTCGCCTTATGGCCTATGTGTTTGACTTTTGTTAGTTGAATTTTGGAAAGTCTTTTTCTAATACACATTATCGCTACATGTTCATCTTTTTCATTCATGACCAAACTATTATTTTTTCTCTACTCTGCCGCTCAACTTTAACACTAATCGGAATTAATATATGACTTATGTATACTTTTCTTCACTGCAGGATGTCTGATGGCTCTTCAGATACGGGTAGGAGATAGGCTAGGTATACTTGATACTGAGTCAGACTCAACAATATTCAGATGTCTCATTCCAATGTCCGTTCCACATGAATTATGATTTCGATTATTATTACCGTAATTAAACAAACAGTGATTGTATATTCGACCACATGGCTGGAACGCGCCAGTTATCAAGCATTTGAGAAGTGAAAAAATCTTAAATTTATTCAAGATGTATAATAATATTATTCTAACCTATATATACAATATAAAGTGCATAGGTGATCCAGCTAACCGTTTTTTCATACCAGGTTTTTGTTCTTTCATGTTTACCAATTTCTGTAGCTTCTCTTACAATTTCGTGCAGATTTGTACCAAATTTTGTTAAATCACCAATTTTCACATCAGGTGTTTCAATATTGTGTATTTTTTTGAAACTAAGATTTAAATTTGGATCATTGAATATTTTGAAATTCTCGCTAAAATTATTTTTGGTCAATGGAATAAAGGCGTTATTATTTATAACAGTATCATGGTATAAATGAAATGGTACATCGTCAGATACTACAGTACATCTCGGAGATACCCAAAGTATTTTTGTGCCCTCTATTGATATCTCTTCTACTTTGTTATTACTACTACAAATTATCTTAATAATTTCTGGAGCTACTGTACACTTATCATTACTTTTGAATTGAATCCAGTTTGTATGCCTTACAGAAACCATTTTAATATTATAATCATCTTCTTTCAACTTTTCTGGAATATTCACGACTTTACTGACACATGCATCATGTGCTTTAATATAATATTTTGGAAAGATACTTTAACAAAAATAGCGCTTTTAATGAGTTTTACAATCTTTAGAATAATATATATCAATAGGACTCATCAAAAAATTTTCATCATTCGTAATTATATAATCATGAGAGGTTGATATATACGCCAACAAATTTTCTTTAATTCATTTTAGTGCTGGTATCACTCTATATGTTTTATAGTTACTTAACACTAATATTGGTATTTTTAAGATATAAACCAAACGATACTCGATAATAGTTATTACTTCACTAACTTCTAAGTATTCAAAGTAATTGCCATTACATATTGGTATTGACATTCGATCATTACCATTTTTATCTCTTATGAAATTAATCGAATTCATGAACACGTCTGGTGAAAACAATCCGGAGTTGACTGTACCTTTTTTTGCCAAAACTACTACTTCTATTAAAATTTCGATATTTTTATCTGGTTCCATAAGAGCTATCTCTAACTCAAGACACATTTCGGTTATCATCGATTCTTTTTGTAATTGTATTTCGTTTTACTGTATATTCTGTAAATTTTTTGGAATGAGCTATGAAAAGACCTTCAGTTTTTTGGAGACTTAATTATAATGTACTAGTTTGATTTTCAAATAATCTTTTATTTAATTCTTTTATTATCTTTATGAATGGCATCTATTTCTGAATTATAATATTCGACATCATCTTCACTTGCAGTACCAAAAAGTATTTTACTAATTTTTACAACAAAATCAAAAACGCCTCTTTTATTTCTAAATAATGTAGGAACGCCCATCGCAGAAAACATTTTGTATTTATTTTAATAGGGGAGGGGCCTAATCTGCTTTACCATATCGGGGTTCTGTTTCAAGCTATTACGTAATAAGGGAGGAGAGAGGCAGAGGGAAAGGAAGTTCTGCTTTACCATCATGGAGTTTTGTTGCAAGCTATTATGCAATAGAGGATTACGTAATAGGATTATGTAATTACGTGACAGGGGCGGGGGAGGGCAGGGAGGATTGAGTTCTGCTTTACCATCAAGGGTTCTGTTCTGAGATATTATATAATAGGGGTTTTACTATCACTAAGCTGGGGTGCTGCTTACCTCACCGGCGAGAGATAAACCCCCTTATCGGCCACGTGGGGGTCCGTGCAACTGCGCAGTTTATATTTGACGACTTATATGTTTTCAATAGGAGGGTCACAGATTACCACGCTTTGGTTTCCATGAAAAAAAGCGGCTACAAGTTCTTTGATGATATTTGACCGATTCAACCTTCAACTCCTCACTCTTTGTATTTCGCTCTTGTATAAATAGTGAAGCTGGTTGAAGTTGGAATATCCTTCTACTTGCAGATTTTGTAAAAGTATAATAGCTCATTCGAAAAAAGTGTTAGTGAAAACTGTATGACAAGAAGATTTCCAAGAATCTCGTCAATTCGATGAAAAGTGCATATGAAACACTTCTCTCAATTGATTCTGATACATCAAATGATTTGTTGATTACCACCTGGGAACAGATTAGTGATGAAAATATTGAGTGTTTAAATGAACTTTTGATGACGGCACACCTGACTCTGGGTGAGAAATCCCACATATTGACAACTTTTACGCATCTCAAATCATTAAGTGTAAATTCCGCGAGCATCAATGGAACCGCCGTCAGGCCAATATCGTTGGTGGTAATATTGGAATTAATGATAATCGTATTCAATAGGATAACGCTGAAACGGCATTCAATAGTCGAATTAAAACTAGCAGCATTTGTTTCATTACAAATCTACAGGACATAGATTTATCAGCATTTTTATCGGACAGCAAACAAATGATAATTGGTAAAGTGAAACCAATATTGCAAAATGATGGAAATGTAAAATTGAATGTTGTATTAGCATGTTGTTATAAAAGAATTAAGAATGGTGAATCAATTGAAGAAATTATATATTTTAAAACGAAAAATACACTAATTTTCCCATCAAATAATATGAATGGGTGGTTCAATGAAAATGTTGGTGAACGCCTTTTGGAAAAAGCGGAAGAGTTTGAAGAGGGTGATTCAGGATGGTCAATCGATGAAATTTTTAACAATTGCCCCCACTTCTAAACGTGTTTTAAGTATAACCATCTTGTTCCTCGTCCGATTTTCGATCAAAAACATATTTTTAATTGATGGAGAAATTATAATTACTATTAGAGAAAAATTAATGTATCTAACGCGGCAGGTCATGTCGAGCGCGCGGTCTCCTTTGCACGCATTTTCTTATCTCATATTGTTTTCCTCTGTTATATAAATAATTATTCTATATATTTACATCTTTCTTATTCAATATTATCTTTATCTTTATCTTTCTTATTAATCTTATTCAAATTTCGACTCGGGGTACACTGCTCCTATGACGATTCATTGTGTAAACTTGATTTGATGCGAGATGCCAATCGTATTGAATGGTTTGTCGACAAACTCAATGTTTTAGCACAGCAGATCAACCAAATTTACTCAAAAATAATACCAATGAAACCGTTAACAGACGATGGAAATAATAAATTCAACAACGCCAAGTTTGTCACATTTGCGAAAAACCATTCAGTCTAAGTGATAACAAACATCGTGATCATTGTCATTTAACGGCCAATTATCATGGTGCTGCACACGAAAGCTGCAATTTAATCTATCAATAACCATGTGTTATATACTGTATTCTTGATGTATCAAAAATATTTATATATGACTGTGTAATAATCATAAAAAATGTTCTGGCGTTGTTAGTCTTAGATGAGTTTTTTCTTATGTAGGAGCGAAGCAAAAAATATTATTGAGTGGTTGGTATGAATAATTAAAACATAAACGCAAAACAATGTAAGGTTTTGATACTATTCGCACACTGTATTGTTTTCTTGTATCTTATTGTTAGTAGTGATATGTGAATAATGTATTGACAATGAAAATTTAAACAAACAAACAAAAAAAAGGTTTTTCACTGATTGTGAATTTGTTTATGATAACTTAAAGAATATTAAATGATAAATGTAATAACAAAAGTAAATTGTAAATTAACTCGTGGTTCACCACATGGCAAATATGGCGGCACCACACAAAATACTGATTCGACACTGTTAAATTGTATGTAATTAATGATCACAATAATTTTACTGAGTTAATCTGAGTGAATAATTGGTACTAATAACCATTTGCAATTGAGTAACACCACATAGAGTGAACGCAATAATTTTTTACGTAACCTAAACAATATTATATGAATCAAACAATTGCAAAAATTTTCAAGAGATAAATTTCAACACGTGCGCACATCAAATCGAGTTGGAACAATGACAAAAAATTACTAAGGCAACTTGTTGCCTCGTGGTCGTCCGCGTCGTAAAGCGAGCGGTACCACATATATGTATCAGTGATGGCAGCACTAAACAGTTCATTTCCGTGACAGCCATGACTGCCAATGAATAGTGCTGACATCTTCAACCATTTGAATTGATTAGTGCGTTGAGTTACTCAACAATGACTTTCATTACAACTATACATATAAAGAAAACATTCCCATACAAATAAAATTGATGTACACTGATACAGACAGTCTCTTGTATTGTTCAACTGTACCAGACGTACATGCAATTATGAAACATGTTATCCACAAATTTGATACAAGCGATTATCCGCCTGATAATGAACATAATATAATTTTGATAGCGAATTTTATATACATTGTCAAAGCGCCCAATTCGTCCCTGGATTGAGACGCCTCCAACGTTACCTTTCTTTTAAGGGATGCCATCCCGATTGCCTGAAATTGGCTAAAGATTATCGGGGAAATCTTATACGAAATATACAATAACAATGTTCAGCAATTTAATTTCAATAGCAAATAATAATGATGTTTATTCAATTTTAATAAAGATAAATCCGGATGAAAAAAACAATGATGCACGAAATAATAAAACAATATTAATGTGAAAAGAAAAAATAATAAGGTGAGTAATAATAAATACAATTTTATTGGCTCGTCAAATACGCCAATAATATTAATAGTCTTGCTTGAACAATAATAGTATGAATTATTCTATTGATTTTTTGGTCGTGAATAATGACGGGTCTACGACGGTACAATATTAAATATTTTATATTAACTCCGCGACAAATCGTTTACCGTTATTCTCATTAATTCGCACTTATTAATTACCTTAAATCTACTTCAAATAATATTCACATTGCGCTGTGGAAATGGCGATACAGACCAACAATGGTTATTCGCCACGTGCCGACACAAAAGTACGTTTGGTCGGTCACGCTTTGAATTATCTATATTTTATTGGTTTTGTTACCTTCTTATCCGCAGTCACACGTACTCAGATAATCACCGTGAAACAACTCTTCACTGATTACACACTCTACACGCAAATATTCACGCTAAATCTTTGTTTAATGATACTTTTCAATTCAATCGCAATTTTCACGCATAAGAACATACACGCTACTCTCATTCTCGAGGTCCGCCGTGGAAGTGAAGTTCAAAATGGCTTCATCCGTCGTCTTCTCCTTCCATGTGTTACCGTAGTAGTCATTTTGCATCCCGATTAAGTCAATTTCACATCCGTAATATTCCAATACTGACAATTAATTGTGGTTGGTCCAATTCAAATTATGGAATTTTTTAGTTCAAGAAAAGAGTACTATTGATGGGATAGCGGGAGGAAATGTAGCTTCGACAAGTATTGGAGGAGATAATATGGTGGATGGAAATATGTCGGAAATAAGTAAAAATAATGCAACATATTAAAAAATGAGTCGATTTAACTTATTTAATGCTACATTTTGATCTTCAGATTGCCACAAATTTGTTATAAAAGCCATAACGAAGCTGGTGTTGGAGGTTCGAGAGCTCCACAAAAAACTCGACGCAACCACAGGTGTGAATATACACTTACAGTCGAAAGAAGATGGAGAATCGTCTGAGGAGGAGTTCCACAGGATCCCGATCATCCAGTTGGAAGATGATGTGACCGAATTCGGAAAGAAGTTAAAGAATCGGTCGTTCTACAAAAAAATGGTATGGTGATTATAACTCCTAATCTATCGGAGAGAATTTTTACATATAAATTTCTGTAGAAGTGACATCAAAGCCGTAACATGATGACATATAAGAATATTAACACTGTTCCATTCAGATATTAAAATTAAATGTCAAATATTTTCGATATACTGAAAAATTTGTACTTGGCGGTCAGTCCTAACAAAAACTAGTGAAGGAAACAGTTGTTCTGAAAGCAACGAATCATCCGGGGTAAAAATTTGAGCAAATATATGAAAGATATGTGAATGGAGTATAGAAAATATTTTTATATCGTATTGTGTATCAAGTTTGAGGTCGTTTCCATAGTAATTATTATGTAGAGATATTTATCATCCTTGAATGAACAATATCACTTCCATATTTTTGAGAAAATTTGCTGACGTATAATTTGCCTACAGAAATCACCTAAAGGCAATGAAATCGGCAATCAACGCTGGAAGCGCACCACACCACATGCGACTGAAATAAGTAAGAAAGATGCATATTGATATTAACTCTTTTGGTGACAAATAATGTGAGTTTTATGCATGCTAAAAAACAAGTATGAACTGAAAAACACATGATACTTTTTCACTTAAGCATCCCAAAAGATTTAAATGTCAAGTTTCTCTATCAATTAATTCCGCATGTGACTGACTGCTAAGCTTCATTAATTGATGTATATAGATATATAAGAATCACTACCCAATGGAAAGGAACAGAGAGTAGAAATTAAAAGTCCTCCAAAAAATTATCATGTTTGCAACGGTTATTCAATACTATTTCTTTCCGATTAAGGCTGACTTTAATAATATTTATTAATTTCGTCTTTCACAATTCAAATTATCATTTAATATTGACCAATAATTATCAATGTGAACAGCATCATTCCACAGTTTATAAAAAGTCATGTTTATTTTTCAGTGTCGTCTCCTAGGAAATATCGGTTGCGGGAAATTCGGTCTATCTGTGGCTGCGGTTTGCTCAAGATTGATGGCCAACTCCGTTGCCTTAAAATTCAGTTTAAATTTTAGCAAGGTCGTTTGAATAAGAAACGATGTTTCAGCCAATTGATGTTGTTTTTTGTCAAGAATTGCACGCTCTACAAAAAAGCTATTTTTCATTTTTTCATCAGTCTACTTGTTTGAAAGTTATTCGATATCAAAGTTCGATTTTTCGTAAATTCGGCTGATTTTTGTATATTAAACCAAAACTGTTAGTTTTATTACCAAAATACGTATTGAATTTCACTTCTAACATATATTTAACTTTCCACATATGTTAAAAAATGGAATTTTTAGATAATGAAATAGATAGAGCGCTTCCAGAATAGTTTCCAACAGAATTTATGGAACAACTCTTCAGCGAAATAAATTTGATGTAAATAAGTAAAATTTATTACTAAATGTGATAAAATTACGACTTTAGGTAAAATAAATATATCTGTTTTATGGAGCCACTTGAGAAATGATCTACATAATTAAACATTAGATAACTGGATAACTCTGCAAGCCTGGATTTGTGGAACTTCCAGCTACTTGTAGCTCAGATAGTTTAAAAATGTTTTGATCTAAAATTTTTGAGTTTTTCAAGGTCGCAATATAGATAATGGGTTAGTTCGAATTTTTTATCTTCTTAACCGAAGAAAACTGAAATTTTTAAGTTAAATTCTGCTAAAAAGTGTTTTAGGAGTGTTTAATATATTTTGAACGTTAAAATATATGTTAGAAATAAATACGTATTTTGCCAATAAAACTAATAGTTCTGGTGTAAAAAGTGTCGCCGGTAATAAGTTCCTCTTCATATTAGTTTTGTGAACTGGTATTATTATTATTATTATTATTATTATTATTATTATTATTATTATTATTATTATTATTATTATTATTATTATTATTA
>JAQQBS010000004.1:899643-917901 GCA_030347275.1 Microctonus aethiopoides
ATTTAACATTAATTATTATGTTACTATAAAAGCTATAATGCTTAATTAATAATGTAGGAGCTTTATAGACTTTATTGAAAGATAATAATTAATGTCGAATCAATAAATTCCGGTTTAAAGAAAATTTGTTGTCAATTATGCTCAATTTTCAGCTTTTCAGCTCTATAACTCGAAAACTGTAAGTCGGAGAGCGTTTGCGGTAGAGAACTTTTTTGTAGCAAATTTAATGCTCTATAAAAGCTATGAATTCATTTTTTCAGGAAAAAATTCTTTGTCATGAAAAAATCGAGTTGAAGTCGAAAAAAACAATCTTCCCGTGTTAATCATACGGGAAATCGAATTTTTGATACAGCTAAGCCTCTAATTAACTTAGAATTTTTTTTCAAACGGGAATATATTTTTTTCCCATAAATAATCATATTTTCAATGTGCTCGGAAAAAAAAAAATATCGCCTAAATATGAAACACCCTAGTGCACATGTTTTTTCGTTCGTCTCACATCTTTTACATAAAGTATATGTATTTGTTCACCTCAATCATGAATTCTGTCAAACTCGGGTCGTCTCATCTAGTGACAAAATTATTCGGACAATCTCTATCATTAAGAACAAAAATAAGTGACTTTAATAGTGAATAAAATGACTCAATCAATGTTTGTGCATCCACTCTAATACTTGCCGCATGGCGTAGCCATATTGGCTCTCATGTTCAAACTCAACCTTGTAATCGTTCATTTAATATTGTATGAATTTTATCTTGTATGAATTTAATATTGTATGAAATTATCTTGATATATAATTTATAATTATAAATGTTGCAGAAAAAATGCCGCAAGTTGTTTGTATGTGTGTATTATATGTTAGTAATCTTGGTGTGATGTAGATTTTGTGATAGATGTGTGTGTCTATTTGAAGTATATCTCTGGGAATATTGACTGAGTATGTTGAAATTGAAATGATGTAATGATGTTGGCGGATCTTGCTGAATTTTCAATTGTATAAATTGATTGAAATCGCTGAATTTCCACTGATGTGGTTGCACATAATTTCTAGTTTCTAGATTATATAAATCTTTATGGAAGAATTAAATTATGTGGAACGAGATTGAAGTAATAAGTTTTAGAAGTTGTAACACAATGTTTTCACTATGACTTCTGAATAATTAATAGCGGCACGTGGCAATAAGTGGCACCATGAGGCGCGCTTCGAGATGTTTCTAGAATGCTATAGATGCATGTAAAACTGATTTTATTTTTTTCCTACGTTCCGTATTACGGAAGATATATTGAGTTAAAGTTGAGAACTCATGATTTTCATGATGAAAAAAATCCAGTCTTGGTCGTCGTCGTCGTCGTCGTCTGTTCGGCGTCCTTATTCAATGTGTTAATCGTTATATAAACTTGTCTCTCTCTAGTTGAATCGAAGTGCCCCTAGTGTGTTTGTCTTTTTTTAGTTTCGTTTTGGAAAGTCTTTTTCTGATACACATTATCGCTATAAGTTCATCCTTTTCTGTTATGACGAAATCATTCTTTTTCTACTCTAGCGGACAACTCTCACACTAACCAAGATTATTATGAAGAAACATAATTATTATTATTATTTCTCTACTTTATAATTCTATTTAGATACTCTAGCGGTCGATTCCGAAATTAATCTATGAATTTGAAGAAATAAGTTATTACCGACATACACTGTGACGATTTTCATCGTCGCGACAATTATGCGACGTTGTAATGAACATTGTTGATGTATGTGATTGATGCGGTGTGTGTGTGGAAAGCGTATGAAAAATAAAGAAGAGCTGCCGAATACTAATTACCCAAATAGTCACAAGTCAATGATGTCAGCACCTCTTGAACAATAGAAACTATTCAACTAAATTAAGTAGAGAGGGCAACACGTTAATACCGGCAGGAAGAATGCAGCATAAAGAGAACAAAGAAACTAATAATTTGGACAGCAAGGCGTAAAGACGTGCGTTGAAGAGCAATAAAATGACGAAGGCTACCTTTGTTGAATGTAGCGGTGCAGCAGCAGATCAAACATCGAGGGTGCAGATTGCTGTATGTGTAGACGAGAGAAAGAGTGGACGGATGCAAAGTATTGTGAAAGAAATGTAAGTCGCTCTAGTATTATTATCTACATTGTGCCGGTCATAGGACCTCGTGAGGTTTACAGTCGCATGGCTCGTTTGACATTATTTGTTTACATATGTTAGTTTTAGCTTGAGAATTTTTTAAATTTATATACACTTGTAAACTCTCTCCTGTCACGAGCGGCATCGGTGGTTCAGTGGTAGAATGCTCGCCTGCCACGCGGGCGGCCCGGGTTCGATTCCCGGCCGATGCAACAATTTTTTTTTTTTTTTTTTCAATCAAAACATTTTCATAAACAACTTTTATCTTCATCTTTATAATAAAATTAACCCGCACAAATTATTCAATTAAAGAAAAAAAAATGCATTTCTCATAATATTCATCTTCTTGACTGATCTTATTATGTGCACTTATCATGAATAATTAGTGATAAACCTCATGAACGCTTGTAAACTCTCTTCTGCCACGAGAAGCATCGGTGGTTCAGTGGTAAAATGCTCGCCTGCCACGCGGGCGGCCCGGGTTCGATTCCCGAATTACCAAACAAAACATCCACAGGCATAGACAATATACCATCAATAGTCTTAAAACATTTCACAAACCAAATAATAAAAGACTACACAGTATTATTCAATAATTCACTCAACACACAATACTTCCCAAAAATCTGGAAAGAAACAAAAGTAATACCTATACTGAAAAATCGGAAACCTGAAACATCACCATCGAGCTATAGACCAATAAGCCTCACGCCAAATATTAGTAAAGTATACGAGATAATAATAAACAACGCCATAACAACACACTGCGAAAAAGAGAAAATAATTCCAAACAACCAATTTGGATTCAGACCAAAACACTCTACAGTCCACGCAATCAACAAATTTCTATCTGACGCCAATGAACAACTAGCAAAAGATAATCAAATAGGAGCAACACTCATAGATCTTGAAAAAGCATTTGACTCTGTTTGGCTCAAAGGTTTAGTATTCAGACTCATAAAATATAAATTTCCAAAAAATCTTATCGGAACCATATGAAGCATGATAAATGGACGAACATTCAACACCTGGAACGGAAAACAATTATCAACAATAAAATTTCAAATAAAAGAAGGCCTACAGCAGGCCACAGTCAATTCCCCAATACTATTTAATATATACACAAGCCACATACTAAATGCATTTAATCTAAACCAAAATAATAACACACACTCTATAGCGTATGCAGACGATTTGATTATATACGTAACAGGCAATTATCCTCAAGAAATAAAAGAAACCCTGGAAACACTAGTAAATAAAATCAACAATATTTATGCAATATGGAACCTAAGAATAAATCCACTAAAATGTGAAACAATAGTCATAAGAAGACCAGCAAGATTTGTTACCAAAGCAAAGAGAGTGAACATCGACGAATTCATAATTGAAACATACGACCCAGACACCAGAGAAAAAATGAAAATTCCAACGAAAAATACAGTAAAATACTTAGGAATGCAAATAGACCATCTTGCCAAAGGATCCATACACATAAATAGTCAACTAAATAAAGCCAGAAAAGCATACAAATCACTAACAAGACTATTCTACAACAAAACAATAACCAAGAAAGCCAAAGTCATATGCTACCAACTCCTGGTAAGACCACTATTAACTTACGCAGCTCCAATATGCTGGAACCTAGGAGCTGCCCAAATGGAAAAAATGAGGCAATTTGAAAGAGCATGTTTAAGAACAGCACTCAATATGCACCGAAAAACAGAGATAGAATCAAAAGAAAAAAGAAGCAACAGAGAAGTATACAACGCAGCAAACATTCCAAGAATAGACAACCACTAACGATATAACGTACGCTGAAATTGTTATTAGTTCAAACATTGTAAATAATTGTAGATAGAAGATTTTGTAGAGTGCGCGGAAGATAAATTGAGCTCCACCAACTTGTAGAAAATATGTAGAAAAAAATTATTGTACAGAAAATCAAGAATGTATTGTCCCATGCATTATTGCTTTCCCATTCTGTCCCCACGATAATTACAAATAAGTTGAGCGCCTCGAATCTATTGTGTACTGAGTCGACGAACCTACGACCGAATAGTTGAGTAAAAGATACACTGATGTAAATAAACATTATTATGAAGCGTTCTTGTACAGAATGGAATGCGTTGTGATTGTATTTTTTCATTATAATTTGAAATATTATTTTATCATTCGAAAAGGAATTATTATTCAATTTATTATTTTGGTTATGAATTATCATTTTTGTCTAAACGAGAATCAATTAATTTGAGAGAAGTATAAAGAGTTTTATTTTGTTGAAAATCACCATAATAACGCACATATGAAAATTAAGAAAAAAGTACTTTTCTAACATACTATTACAATAAATAAATTCTCCCGTGTTTATTCATTGTTCGAAACCTTGTCTCACGGGAGTGGCATCCCTTGTTTGCTGCTGGTGAAGTAAGTAGAGGAATTACATATTATTTAAATAAATTGTGCGTGGCGCCCAGAAAACGCTACGTCACTACACATAACTATATATTTCTATACTCTATAGGTTAATTTCGAAATTAATCTGTGAATAAGCACATAAAATATTACTATTAAGAATAATTAAGAATAAATTATCGACAAAAAAAATGTTATGGGCATGGTCATTTGTTTGCCATTAAACAATTAGAAATCACATTATAACTATGAGGACGCGACTCGGTGATTCTTTTGTTCATCGAGTATTTACTTTTTGTGGCTCCACATTGGACTACTCAATGGAAATGAAATTTCAATTATATAGTGATGGCATCTTTTATATCTCTGCAACCATCAGTTACCTGCGAAGGACCTAAGCCGCCCAGCCGGCAATCCAGTAGGAAAAAAAGCTTCGTGTGATCATAGCTTGACATACATCACTGCTTCTAGCAGACATTAATCGATATTGTATTTATTTGTTATGTTTTAATATTTGAAACTTATTATTGATACGTTATTATTGATACATCTAAATTTTTTATATATCGTCTCAAAATTTAAATTTAATTTTATAATAAAAAAATATTGAAAATTTTTGAAAGTCATTGAATATTATAGGTAGAAATGGAAGAACTCTAGCTGAAATTAAAAATCATATATAAAGACATTCATTTTATTTTTAAATTTTTATTAGGTTGCATTAATTTTTGAAAAAAAATATCATTTTGAAAATAAATATCACTAATGTGGAGGGGGAACCTCGACGCATGCGCAGTAGCAATATTTCCTTCTCCATAAAGAAAATACATAGACAGCATAACATAGATATGCCGCATGCGTCATAGATCTTCACCTCAGGTAAGGTTAAGTTTGAAATTTAAAAAAATAAAAATGGCATAATGTGTTTTAGATGTCACAAGAAGGGGCACATAGCAGCAAAATGTTACAGTAAACTAAATAACGATAAACCTGATAAAGATGAAAATAAGGCAAATATGATAAACGATGAAAATGATATGATAATGATGACAATATGAAATGACAATGATAAAAATCTATTTAATGGAATTGAGCCAATTGATGAAAATTTAAATTTAGCTACCAAAAATTCAGTCTGTGTTAGAGGAAAAGGCAAGATAACTATTAGAGTAGCAGATCAGAAAATGAGTAGAGATATTGATTTGGATAATGCACTGTTGGTACCCGATCTAAGGACAAATTTGATGTTCGTATCAAAAATTGTGAATAGAGGTTACAGTGAAATTCAATGGGAGAATGGCTTTTGTGAGAGACAAACAACGAAAAATCAAAATAATCGCTGATCGAATAGGTGATTTATTCTATGTAAGACAATTACCAAGTGAAAATGTGGCCAATAAAATAAGTGAAAATAATCACGATTTAAAAATCTGGCAAGAACGTCTTGGACACTTAAATGAAAAAGATCTAAAAGCTAAATTAAAATATCAAAAGATGAAGATTAATACAAAGCAAGAAAAATTGTCTGAGTGTTAAGCATGCATTATGGGAAAACAAATAAGAGGTCCATTCAATCATA
Source organism: Microctonus aethiopoides (assembly GCA_030347275.1). Taxonomy (NCBI): domain Eukaryota; kingdom Metazoa; phylum Arthropoda; class Insecta; order Hymenoptera; family Braconidae; genus Microctonus; species Microctonus aethiopoides. The sequence goes on from JAQQBS010000004.1 coordinate 905,774, forward strand.
AACATGAACATGCTAAGTATAGATTTCCCATTAGCCAAGTGCGCGCACCAATCGTGCACGGTGCGTGCACCTAGTGCACTAGGATCGCGCACGGTGCACGTCAGGTGCCTACCTTGTGCAGTAGCACAGTAGGCCACTAAGTAGAATTCAAATCCCCCCCCCCCCCCCCCCCCCCAAATAACCTTTGGTGTACTCCACGAAATTCCACTCCGTGCTGTCCCAAGTATAACTATTGTGATACCACAGTATTTCACGTCATGTAATAAGCCAAAATCATGTGAATTTCCCCAATACTTGACGCCGTATCACAGCATCACAACCAACCAACATGACTGCAACACGCTAAACCATGTTATCGTTTCATTTTTTTCTGTACCTTAATTGGTGAATTCAGCAATTAATACTGATAAATATTAAATATAATTATGAAATGTCTTGAGATACAATCAATAATCATATTTGACGATGAATGATTATTCGTTCCATCATTATTTATTCCATCGAAATCGATCCCCCCGATCTCCCTGATCCGGAGAAAGGTGGACACGGACGGGGACGTGGCCGAGGACGCGGATGTGGACGGGGACATGGCCGAGGACGCGGATGTGGACGCGGACGTGGCCGAGGTCGTGGCCGAGGTCGTGGACGGGGACGCGGACGGGGACGTGGCCGAGGACGCGGACGGGGATGTGGATGTGGCCGAGGACGCGGACGGGGACGTGGACGAAGATATGGATGTGGCCGAGGACGCTGACGGGGATGCGGACGGAGACGTGGCCGAGGACGTGGAAGGGGACGCGGACGGGGATGTGGATGTGGCCGAGGACGGGGACGTGGACGTGGACGTGGCCGGGGAAAACACTGCACTAAAAAACTATATTGGGGGACATTTGAATTCTACTTAATGGCCCACTATGCTACTACCTGAGGTAGGCACCTGACGTGCACCGTGCGTGATCCTAGTGCACTAGGTGCACGCACCGTGCACAATCGGTGCATGCACTTGGCTAATGGAGATTTTGGCTTATTATATGACGTGAAATACTCTGGTCTCACAATAGTTATAACTTGTGACAGCACGGAGTGGAATTTTGTGGAGTGTACCAAAGGCTATTGGGGTTGGATATTGTGCATAGTGATATTTACTGTCCATTTAGAACCACATCAATGGAAGGTGCAAGATATTTTTGCACTTTCATTGATGATCATACACGGTATTGCACACTGTATGTATTGAAGAGTAAAGATAAAATATTTGAAAAATTTTAAATATATAAAAATATGGTGGAAAGATTATTCGAACAAAAAATAAAATATCTACAAACAGACAATGGTGGAGAATATTGTAGTACAATGTTTAATGAATACTTAAGAGAAAATGGAATTCAACGCAGACTTACCACATCATATACACCACAACAAAATGGTGTAGCAGAAAGAAGAAATAGGACATAGTTAGAAATGGTAAGATGTATGTTGATAAATGCTGAACGTGAAAGGACATTTTGGGCTGAGGCCATTTGAATGGCGAATCACATTAGGAATAAATGCCCAAAAAAATCATTAAAAGGAAAAATACCATATGAATTATGGTTTAATAAACGTATAAATATAAATTACATGAAGGTGTTTGGGTGCAAAGCTTTAATGTTACGTTTATTGAAAGTACGAGTAATGAAAATGATAAATTACAAATAAAAAAATGAAAATAGTCACGATAACAATAATAATAAGGTGACAGAAATTGAAGTGTAAAATGAATGGAATAAGAAACATGATGATGAAGAAAATGAAAATGAATCATTGAATAAAAGAGTGCGACGTTTACCTGGAAGACCTAAGTTGTTACGAACAGGGCGCCGAGGTCGACCGAGACGATTGTTTAGATCAGTGAAGGAGAACATCGAACATGTGACAACAGATGATTCAAGTGAAGACTGTGTATTTAATGATGACACAGCAAATTATGCGGGAATAACATTAAGTGAAGCGATGAAAAGTGAGAATAAAGATGAGTGGATGAATGCAATATGTAGCGAATTTGAAAGTCTGATAAAGAATAAAACATGGGAAATAATTGATAGACAAGAAGATCAAAACATTGTTAATAATCGGATCATATTAACAAATAAAATAAATAGTAATGGAGAGATATATAGAGGCGAAGCTAGGTTACTAGCGAGGGAATTTAGTCAAATAAAAGGGTTCGACTTTGATAAAACTTTTGCGCCAGTAGCACGTATCGAGTCACTGAGAATGATAATTGCAATTGCAGTAGAATTCGATTTAATAATACTTCAATTAGATGTAACGTGTGCATTCCTGAACGGAAAATTAGATGAAAATATATATATGGCAATCCCAGAATATTTACAAGACTGTTTAGAACGTATATTGAACACAAATAAGAGTGAAGTTAGATTAAAAGCAAGAAAAACGTTGAAGCAAATCAAAGGTAAAGCAAATATTTGTTGTAAGCTGAATAAAGCATTATATGGACTTAAACAAGCAAGTAGACAATGGAATATTGTATTAAATAAAGAACTTGAAGAATTAGGTTTGAAAGCAACTGTATCCGATCCATGCATTTATTACCTGAAAAATGAAAAACATTTCATATTAGTTTTGGTATATGTAGATGATTTGTTAATTGGAGGGAGTAAAGTAGATAAGATTGAAGAAATTAAAAGGAGGCTCAAAAGAGCGTTTGACATAAAAGATATGGGTGAAGCCAAATATTGTTTAGGGATAGAAATAACCCCATTAGCCAAGTGCGCGCACCGATCGTGCACGGTGCGTGCACCTAGTGCACTAGGATCACGCACAGTGCATGTCAGGTGCCTATCTCGTGTAGTAGCACAATGGGCCACTAAGTAGAATTCAAATGTCCTGCAACATAGCTTTTTAGTGCACTCCACGAAATTCCACGCCGTGGTGTCACAAGCTATAACTATTGTGAGGCCACAGTATTTCACGCTACGTAATTAGCCAAAATCATGTGAATTTCATTAATAACCAAAGAAAATATTTAAGGATCCAAGGATCCAAGAAAGGATCCAAAGATCCAAGAAAGGATCCAAGGATCCAAGAAAGGATCCAAAGATCCAAGAAAGGATCCAAGAATCCAAGAAAGGATCCAAGGATCCAAGAAAGGATCCAAGAAAAGATCCAAGGCTCCAAGAAAAGATCCAAGGATCCAAGAAAGGATCCAAGAAAAGATCCAAGGCTCCAAGAAAAGATCCAAGGATCCAAGAAAGGATCCAAGGATCCAAGAAAGGATCCAAGGATCCAAGAAAGGATCCAAGGATCCAAGGATCCAAAGATCCAAGAAAGGATCCAAGGATCTAAGAAAGGATCCAAGAAAGGATCCAAGAAAGAATCCAAGAAAGGATCCAAGGAAGGATTCAAGGATCCAAGGTGTGACGTCCGGAGTTGGACGCCGTTGAATATTTTCTTCAACTTCCTAAGCGAGCAATCGTACACCGAGCGGTAAGTGCTCTTTCCTTGTCTTTGGGACACCCCGCGTGGCTTATTGGGTATAGGGAATAGGAAGGAAAGAAATTGAGCAGGTAGTTTTTCACCAAGATCTCGAGAGATCTTGTTTTCAGATTTCTATTTTCTTATCAGGTGTGAAGAAATAAATTATTGAAAAGGTAATTGCATAGAAATAGTTATTGTATATTGTAAAAGAAAGGTAAAATACAATATTTATATAAATGTTTCTTACCACTAACGGCTGCCTATGAGGAGATGCCAACACTTACGTTTATACGTGCTTTGACGTAGCGAAACTTTTATTCATAATATAGCGAACTTTACTACACTTTTCTATAGAAAACCCGAGTGTATAGTTCGCGTTACACAGTTTACTATTTCTTTCTGATTAGTACTCGTTGCGTTCAACCTAGAGTGCTAAGGAGTACTAATTGTTATTTTATGTGAAGCTAGTTAATTTTGAATCAATGTAGACTTTCTCGCGAGTCTGCAGTCGTTTTAATAACAAGTTCGTTGCTATTTCGTCTGTACTACGTTCGGTAGTAATAATCAGACTTATGGACTTTAGACTATTAAAATAATGTTGTTATGTTACGCGAGGCTAGTTGATTTCCGATTTTGGATCAATGTAGACTTTCTCGCGGGTCCGCGGCCGTGTCAATAACAAGTTCGTTGCTATTTTGCCTGTACTAAGTTCGGTAGTATTAATCAGACTTATTAACTGATTTGATCAAGGCTGAGACTAAGACGGGAACTGAGACATAGTTTGTATGGTTGAAAGGGTTTTTATATGAAATGAAAAGTAGTTCATTATTGGAAGGGAGAAATTAATTTCCCGTTTGATTTCCAAAAATATGATTTTTGGAAGTACAGAGATTTTTACGACTGTGGCACTTTCTTTGGCGGACCGCAGAGATTCTCTATCTTGATGCATTCAAAATTTTACGACCGATGTATCTAATGGAGAAAGGTCCATTAGTGCATTTAGAATTTCCTTTAAATTTCGAAGAAAAATCGTAAAATTAGGGATGTTCCCTTATTTGAATTGAAATCAACTTTCCTCAGCAGGTAAATGTCGAAATTTTAATTAATAGTAGATATTGAGTAGAGATGTGTGAGAAAATTTTGATCGTAATTTAAGTGTAAGACGTGACAAAGGATCCAAGAAAGAGTCTAAGGATCCAAAAAAAGATCCACCGATCCCCCAGATCCTTCCCCCGATCCCTCGATCTCCCGGATCCCTTCTCCGGATCAGGGGGATCGGGGGGATCGATTTCGATGGAATAAATAATGATGGAACGAATAATCACTCATCGCCTTATATGATTATTGATTGTATCTCAAGACATTTCATAATTATATTTAATATTCATCAGTATTAATTGCTGAATTCACCAATTAAGGTACAGAGAAAAATGAAACGAGAACATGGTTTGGCGTGTTGCAGTCATGTCGGTTGGTTGTGATGCTGTGATACGGCGTCAAGTATTGGGGAAATTCACATGATTTTGGCTTAGTACATGACGTGAAATACTGTGGTCTCACAATAGTTATAACTTGTGACGTGGTGGAATTTCGTGGAGTGCACCAAAGGCTATTGGGGAATCAAAAATCGAAATGAAATTACATTAATACAATGTAAATACATACGAGAAACATTAGAAAAGTTTGGAATGATGGATGCAAATGGTGTATGTGTGCCTGGTATTGCGAATGAAAAATTTGAATCAAGTAAAAATAGTTATGATGATAAAATACCGTATAGAGAATTGATTGGTACACTTATGTATCTAGCAGTAATATCTAGACCAGATATAATGAATCGTGTTGTAAATATAGCTCAATTTGTAACAGGGTTTAAAAAGGAACATTGAATCGCTGCGAAACGAATACTGCGATTTTTGAAACAAACAATTGACTTTGGTTTAACGTATACAAAAGGATCATTTAATTTAATAGGGTTTACAGATGCTGATTGGGGTGCAGATATAAACGATCGAAAATCGTATACTGGTTATACATTCTTATTGGGTGGTGCAGCGATTCAATGGTTGTCTAAGAAACAACGAACAGTTGCAATGTCGTCAGGTAAAGCTGAATACATGGCGATAGCTGGAATGGCGAAGGAAGCAATTTACCTTAAAAGGATTTTGAGTGAAATTGGGATTAACATGGAGATAAAGTTGTTCAACGACAATCTTAGCGCAAATACTTTAACTCAAAGTTCAGTGTTCCATAATAGAGTAAAACATATTGATTTGCGTCACTTTGTAAAAGATGCTGTCAAGAATAATGAATTTGTATGAGAGTATTTACCAAGAGATAAAATGATGGCAGATATCTTAACAAAAGCGCTAAATCATAAAAAGCATTTATTTTGTTGTCAAGGATTGGATCTTAGGGAAATAAAATAATTAACTGAATTCATAAAGTAACAGCATATATCTATATTGATGGGGGTGTGATGAGATATAGTCAATATCGATATATGTATACATATATATAAATAGAGGTGGCGCGCATGTATGAGGTATGAACGATATAGTTTCGTTGAGTACTCGTCTTGAGATTATTGCGTTATGAAATATTATACAAAGTTGTACGTTATAATATGTGAGACTACATTAAATGAATCTATTAATTATGTTTTCATCCATCTGTGTGAGATCATTATTATTCTTTATCCTGCGCCACTCTAACACTGGCTGCGTTGGCTTTATCAAAAAGTACGATGATGCTACCGGTGCCGAAAAAGGTCTTGGTGGTAGCTCTAATAATGATTATGGTTGTGGCAGTCGCAATGATGACGATGATGGCGGTTGTAACAGCAATTATGACGATGGTAAATTCAACAACGATGATGATGATGATGATGATGATGATGATGATGATGGTGGTGGTGGTAGTAACAATGATGATAGTTGTAACGACGATGATGGCGGTTTCAAAGACATTGATGGTGGTTTCAATGATGATGATGGTGGCTGCAATTGCAATGATGACGATGATGTCGATTGTAACTACAATGATGTTGTTTGCGATGACGATGATGGTGGCGGTGGGTGTGATTGTGAAGCAACCATCGGAGAATTCGGCAGCATTAGAATTTCAAAAAAAGATTGATATGGACAGATTCCATACAATTGTTTGAAGATCGCTTTAAAAAATTCCAACTGGTTTAGCATATTTAAGCTCTTCTTTAAAAACACCATTTTCAATGGTTTCAGGATTTTCACCGTCTTGAAATTCATCAACCTCATTGTTGTTTTCACTCATGATGGCTGCAAAAATAAAAATAATATGAATTATGCGGTAATAAGAGATCGACCAGAGTAAGAATTTATTTTCTATATTCCAATGTTATATCATTAGAGTCCACGCCTACCATTCCTCCCTCACTGCACGCGCCATGAAAAAGTAGGGTTAGCTCCGGTAAATTCCAAAATGATGAGTAGGTTCTTTTCGTATAAAACATTATATATTTTAAGAATTGAATGAATTTATAAATTAACAGGCAAAAAATGCAATTATATATTTTATTTGAAATTTGTTCTTAATTATATAATTATTATTAATTTTACATATTTTTTTCAATGTAAATATTTTGGGTTTACGTAAAGAATAGAACCAGCTTATTATTCTAATAGAATCGCTCATGAAGTGCAGGGTTATTGGTTGTGGTTGGAAATAGGCATTAATTGCAAAAAATAATGGATATTTTTTAGATATATAGAGACCATGCCCGAGATTGCAAATTAAAGGCAAGAAGCACTTGACAAAAAAAAATCCATCAGATATAATAATCGACCAATAATGAATATGATGTTAAAATCCATTTCTTTTTCATTAAATACATGGGGCATTCCACGCGAACCCAGCCGGTCATCAGAATTTGCATCTCCGATTTTTTTGATAATTTTTTGACTTATAGTACCCATTGAGAGAGACCTTCATGATTTTTTGGAATTTTTTTTGCCCAGCCGTTTTCGAGATATCGATTTTCGAAAAAAATGGCTCTTTTTTTTCAAATACCTGTAACTTTGCGAAAAATGGGCCGATTGGGACGATTTATTTTTCAAAATTTTCCTTTTTTACAGGACTTTTAGAATATAAAATCAAATAAAATTTCAAAATCGTATTTCTATAAAATTTTTGAGGTTGAATTATAAAATGTTGATTTTCAAAAAACACATAGCGACCGATTTTTTTGAAATTTTTTTCTAAAATACTGTCACACATCCCACAACTTTTCCCCCTAGTCGACTGATGGGCAAATGATTTGATCTATTTTTTTTCAAATTTTCAAATTTTCATGTTCAGAGAAAAGTGATGTTTTTTGTTCAATTTTCGTCTTTAGACACACAATTAGATGTAGAAAACCCCACGAAATTCCATAAATTGGGTTCCCATATGATTCTCGAGCTCTGAACATTGAATTTTGATTTTTTAAAAAAACGTAGTAATCGAATTCAAGAATCTATGTTTTTTCGAGTTTAAATCATTTTTTATTTCACTCATATATATCTGAAATCGAAGAAAATGTTATCTAATATAATGCGTACTTTATTTGGCCAATTTATTGTGCTTTTAGTCAATGTCCAAACTAATTAATAATCATTACGTGTCACATAGTCCTCGGGAGTAACTTTGATGTGAAGTATCATGATTTCAGATATTTCTTGATATACATGAGTGAAATAAAAAATCATTTAAACTCGAAAAACCTAGATTCTTGAATTCGATTACTACGTTTTTTTAAAAAATCAAAATTCAATGTTCAGAGCTCGAGCATCATATGGGAACCCAATTTATGGAATTTCGTGGGGTTTTCTACATCTAATTGTGTGTCTAAAGACGAAAATTGAACAAAAAACATCACTTTTCTATGAACATGAAAATTTGAAAATTCGAAAAAAAATAGATCAAATCATTTGCCCATCAGTCGACTAGGGGGAAAAGTTGTGGGATGTGTGACAGTATTTTAGAAAAAATTTTCAAAAAAATCGATCGCTATGTGTTTTTTGAAAATCAACATTTTATAATTCAACCTCAAAAATTTTATAGAAATACGATTTTGAAATGTTATTTGATTTTATATTCTAAAAGTGCTGTAAAAAAGGAAAATTTTAAATAAAAAATCGTCTCAATCGGCCCATTTTTCGCAAAGTTGCAGGGATTTGAAAAAAAAGAGCCATTTTTTTTCGAAAATCGATATCTCGAAAACAGTTGGGCAAAAAAAATTCCAAAAAATCATGAAGGTCTCTCTCAATGGGTACTATAAGTCAAAAAATTTTTAAAAAAATCGGAGATGCAAATTCCGATGACCGGCTGGTTTCACGTGGAATGCCCCATATACATATTGCGTAAAAACATACCACCATCGAAGTGACCTAACTCACGTTATGCGGAATTTGTTATTTTTTCAATTTATCCAACCTGACGTATGTTTGCATTTACATTTAGTTTTGTATTATTGAAATGAATCTTCAGTTTTTTTGTTTATAATGAATGCATTATAAATACATTCATCGTGGATGTTATTTTGCGTGTCATAATATGATTTTATTTATGAGAATACCGCCGAAAAATCCTATATAGATATAGTTTTTTCAACTCATATGGTAATTTCTGACTATCTAATAGATTATATGCATATAATTCCATGAGATGAATCGAAAAAAGAAAAAAAAATTCAGTCGCGTGCTATCGAAGCATGAAATTAATTTTGGACCATGTCAGTCTGTCGCTCTGCGAGTGGTATTCCCATGTGGGTCATTCTTTTTCAAACCGAACACTTTCTGACCGACACATTTTTGATTTGGCTGATTATTTTTTTACAGTTTCTATGTCGAAAAAAAAGAGATACCTATTTGAGGATTTTTTTATTTAAACTTATTTTGGAATTTAGAAGGGGTTGAAGTTTTGAAAATTTCGTGATTTTCGGCTCGAATACTCATCTTCAAAGCTTCATATCTCCGGATGTATTGAAGCTAGAAACTTTTTTTTTTTTGAAGTGAAAACTTCTTTAGCGGCGTTGTGCACTTTTTTTTAGATGGGTAGAAAATGTTGAACTCGCGTCAGGGTCACGTGATGCTGATCGAAAATTCGTAAGATGTAGGGAGGGTAGACTGCCGGCGTAGGAGAGGAACCCCCTCTCTTTCTGCAGCGCACCGAAAATGTATGCCTGCTGGCTGTTTCGTTTAAGCGGCACGGGGCACTTGTGTGAGTGTGCGTGTGTGTTTGTACTACAGGCTGCTACGTGCATGCACGGCAGTGATGTGGTGGGAGCATCTAGTGCGTGGCGCCTGCGCACTAGAAATTTATTGCTCACCATGCTGAATGTGATGGTTACTGTTGAATGCTGATCATTTGTTTATTTTTGTAGAAAAAGTTCGTCCGAAATTATTCCCTAACCATTCCAAAATATTAAAAAATGTACAACGTTAATGTTCAAGTTTTCACTTCTGCCGGCACTCCCAGAGTGCCAGATCATTTGTTTTTTTAGTTATAAAGCTAAAATGATCAGGTTTCTGGAAAAAATAGTTTTAAATGAAATTATTGTTTAATTCATATTGTTATTAACAAATAAAATTTTTAAATCAATTTTTAACTATTGCCCCCACTTCTAAACGTGTTTAAGTATAACCATCGTGTTCCTCATCCGATTTTCGAGAAAAAAACATATTTTTAATCGATGGAGAAATTATAATTACTATTGGAGAAAAATTAATGTATCTAACGCGGCAGGTCATGTCGAGCGCGCGGTCTCCTTTGCACGCATTTTCTTATCTCATATTGTTTTCCTCTGTTATATAAATAATTATTCTATATATTTACTTCTTTCTTATTCAATAATATTATTTATTAGCGAATAAGGTTTCATGGGAAATGGAAAAAAAAATAAATAAAAACATTATTTTTAACTGTTAAAAAAATTGATTACTCTAGAATTTGGTGACATTATTCTTTTATATATTATTTATTAGTTAATAAGTTTCTCATTTTTAATTTCATCATTGAATATTATTATAAAGATAGAAATTCACATTAATAATATCAACATAATATCTAACAAACTGAACAAATTCGACATACTTACTATCATACAGTTACATACTATTTCAACTTGATCATTTATGTCTTTGTCTTCATTTTATTTTCTTATCTTCTGTATTCGCAGGCGACAACTATCACAAATTTTGTGCTGTAATGACCCTGCAGTTATTGGTAACTGTATTGAACGTAGCTGATCTTCATTCACTTTTCGCAATTTTAATGTTCTTCTTTTTGAATGTGTAATCAAATTGAAGGGATTGAAACATGCATCAGTGCGACGGTTTGTGCCTTGTAATTTATGTGACATTTTTTTAGTCATTGTAAGCAAATTATATATTTTTGCACGAAAAATAAACAATAATAGGCATAATATCGCTTGACTGATCAATTCTTTTCACAAACAGTTGTTTTATTATAGCAACGTAACGAATTTTTCGTCGTTAACAAATAGATTATAATTTAGAATTCAAAAGTACGATATTTTAGTGCTAAACAGCAAATGATCTGAATTTAGTAATTACAATAGAGCGTGCAAGGGAGCCCGCGCGCTCGATATAACCTGCTGCTTTAGATACATTAATTTTTCTCCAATAGTAATTATAATTTCTCCATCGATTGAAAATATGTTTTTGATCGAAAATCGGACGAGGAACACGATGGTAATACTTAAAACACGTTTAGAAGTGGGGGCAATAGTTAAAAATTGATTTAAAAATTTTATTTGTTAATAACAATATGAATTAAACAATAATTTTATTTAAAACTATTTTTTCAGAAACCTGATCATTTTAGCGTTAAAACTAAAAAAAAAAAAGTTTCTAGCTTCAATAGATCTGGAGATATGAAGCTGTGAAGATGAGTCTTCGAGCCGAAAATCACGAAACTTTCAAAACTTCAACCCCTTCTATTTTCCAAAATACGTTTGAAAAAAAAATCCTCAAATAGGTATCTCTTTTTTTTTGACATAGAAACTGTAAAAAAATAATCAGCCAAATCAAAAATGTGTCGGTCAGAAAATGTTCGGTTTGAAAAAGAATGACCCAATGCATGTACAGGGTTTGTCAAAAGTCCCGGAACAGCACGATAACTCGGCGCAAATGTATTTTCGGAAAAAATGTTTCATACAAAAGTTTTAGTATTCTTCCTGGGCTATCTCATCGTAACTTGGGATTTGATCTTGAACTTGGCCTTCACAGTCATATCAAATTCAAGATTGTTTTTTTAAATGGAAACCCAAATTTTTTATTTTAGAATCTGATTCTGTGAAAAAAAATATTTAAATTTTGTCTGAACCATATTTTTCAACTATTGCAAGATATCGCTGATGTAATCGTGAAAGAAGCCATGAAACATGAAAATTTTTAAAATATTCAATATTCCCTATAAATTTATTTAATAACGCCACATTCGATCCCTCCATCTCCTATCCAATAGGTAGGGTGTGGAGCAGCTTTGAAATTTCAAATGGAAATCCTAATTCACTATTTTGGATGATGATGATAATAATAATAATAATGATGATGATGATGATGATGATGATGATGATGATGATGATGATGATGATGATGATGATGATG
>JAQQBS010000004.1:944633-955434 GCA_030347275.1 Microctonus aethiopoides
TTTTCTCCAGATTTCAGAACTGCCCTTTGATTTGCTGTACGACCAGTAGTTGCGTCAATATCGGTAATTGAATGAAAAGGATCCTTTTGCATTTTAAACTACATATCTCGGAAACAAAAGGTCATACCGTGATCTTCAAAAAACGAAATCAAAGCTGAATAAACAAGCTATCCGACCCATGTATTGGCGTAACTCGAAGAATTTTTTCCATGCCCATGGACTGAAGAAAAAAATATGAAAAATTTGCAAATTTTTTTTTCTCCTTTCTCCAAGGATTACATGAAAACTGCTGCTCCTAAAAATTTTTTTTTAAAGATCTGAAAACTAGAGTCTTCAAGCTTGAAAATCTTTTTTTTTTGATTGTCGATCCGACCATTTTTCACTGAAATACAGCTCCTCAAAAATGACCAAAAAATTTGGAATTTTTTTTTGCTCCCTTTATTTTTGTGCGTAGTGTAGTATGTTATATTATTTTTTTTCTTTCAGATATACAATTGCACGTTTTAATTCATATCATTAATAATTTTTACGGTGTTTTTCTATAACACATTTATATTTTTCAAAACGATCTTTTGTTTATATGATCATATCTCCCACAATTCTCGAGCATGACTCAATGCAAACGTCAGATGTTGTTGTAGTCGCGCACCTTGCCATATATTATTAACTAGCAATATTTATTATGGGGAAGTAAGATTATCCGGTGTAATCAATGCAGATGACAGTTAGAACAACATTACAACTGTCACAATAAAAAATTCAAAAAAATATAAAAATATAAAAAAAATAACAAGAAATAGCATAATCAAAAGATTTTTTAAAATAATAATTTATTTTTCAATTGATGAATAATTTTTTTGTTAACCTTATTTTATGTTGAAAATTGTTTCACATTCTAATTGTTATTTTCACAATTTTTACGTACGGATGAATGTGATCATTCCAACGGGATTTGAGGCAATATCTCATAACATATTATTTCACCCTTAAACAATGAATGAAGGCAAATTACTAGTCACGGCTAATCATGTCAGAGATGTAAAAGATTTTCGACAATATGGCAAAAGTCATCTAATAAAATCTAAAGTAATAAGACAAACGTCCATTAGTTTATCACCTTATGATACTAATTTGCATGTAAATTAAAAAAAATTTTAATATATTGTTAATACGAATGGTATGAGTGTATTGAAATTAACAAAAAATACAATTTGCAGATTAATGAAGAACGATTTGTTGAAGACGTCAGCTGTACTTGTGTTTACAATAAGAGCAAAAAATGCAAGCACATTGCAGCCTTGGTTTATATCATAAACCATGAAGAAAGCATCACTAAAACTAGTCACGAACAGCAGTGGGGAAACCAAACCCCAGTGCCCGTCAGTTTATTAAGGAAAAGTACGCAAAACGCCGAAACTGCGATGAAATGTTTCCTAGCAAAGAAATAATAAAAAATACTGGACATAAACAGACTTTAAATGTTATTATTCAATCATTTACATTTGAACCAAGCATGATTTAACGACAAATGTGACCACATCTATCGCTGCGATCGATTCAGCTGCCCCCACCATGCCTCTGCCCCTTGCCAATAACGAAACTTCCGACCAGCCTATAGTAGTATAGGCATTTGTTACTACGTTGCTGTTGTGCAATGGTCGAAAGTTGCCGATGATTTTATCGAATCGGCCGACCGATCGCTCTTTCGGGAAGTAAACAAAAGTAGGCTTTAAAAGAATACACATTGTGACGTCGTGGATATTACGACGCGGTCCTCGACCGATGAAACCCTGGCAATGAGACTATTCTGGAATAAAGAAATCATCCATTCATCCAATAGCAGGTGTTGCGGATTCAAACTACTAATTTTAGAACTGATCAATGTAGGGCAGCACCTCTCAATTCACAAGTCATTTTGCACTATTTTTCAATGCGTCTTTCGCGTGCATCACCTATTGTGCTATTTACTATTCACAAGTCATTTTGCACTATTTTTCAATGCGTCTTTCGCGTGCGTCACCTATTGTGCTGTTTACTATAACAGTGCAAAGTGCGTATTAATACAAAAGACGCACAGCAACTGATCATCTACGCACACTTGTTGCGCATAGCAGCAGATGCGCAGTGACCAAATTGCATTAACGCCTAAGGTCATTGACGCATATTCAATCAACCATGCACTTGAAGCGAACTACTCACGTTCTCTCACTCGAAAAGCAACGCTCAACGTGTTCGGACATATTTTATATGTTCATCATAATTGAAATTATCTTATCACCATTGAGTAATTAAAGTCATCTAAGAAGATCTAATCGAACAGCTACACCGCCACATCTAATCAAATATAGAGAAGAATCAATACGACTAGTTATCAAATCGATAATTAATCAGTGAGATAACCAATTCGCCGGCCTACGTGATTTACGACCACGTGGAGAAAGTGTATGTGCACCGGTGATACAAGCATTTCATCATCTTATCACTTGAGAAGTTTTTCATTATGCAAATCAATCTGTGCTAATCAAATCAATATAAAAAGACAGACACAATCAAAAAAATTGAACAAATCATTCAACAGTATTATTTGTGTGTAAAAATCATTATAGTTGTGTTAAATAAATTCAATTTATATTTTTTATAATTCATCGAGTCAACCATGTGCACATTATTTCATGATCAAAAGTCTGGAACTACGATCCTTCACCTAATCAAATACAGTCCACTACCTTATCATAAATATTTCATTCCATCTTCAAATATAATTTAATTTTGAACTAATCAACCATAACAGCAGGAGAATAATAATTATATTGATTATTTCTTTGACGCGTGCATCAAATCTAAGTCGCAGCGCATAGGAAGAGCACATCGATTGCTCACCCCATCATTGCAGCAACTCGACCTGCTTCATTCATTTCTCTTCTGCTACTTGAAGTTGGATCTTTCTTATATAAAAAATATGGTTCCACTAATCTCATTGATGTTCTTTCATCGTTAGGATTTTCCACATCCTATAATATCCTATAATTCCATTTCATTTTTTGAACATTGTTGGGTGTTTTGTTTTCCACGTAATATCTTACCTCATGTCTTCTCTCTGTTTATTTTCGACAATGATGATTTTAACAGTAACACTGTTAATAAATAGTAAAAATACTTCCCATGCGATGGGTGGTATTCAATGTATCACACCTCATGATGCTATCGACGCTGATAGCAGTTTCCCACGTGTTTCCAAAAGAATACCGACTTCAACTAAATCTACTCTAAGCTTAATACCTCTTGTACCTTACTCAAAAGGTAAAACAATTGGATTAGGTAAAATAAATGTTTCATTAATTGAAAGTATCACATTAAAGACCAAGAAAATTGTTCATACGGCTCGGGACTTGATGTGGCTGCATGGTAAATGGTCCTGCACTTTGAATATCAGTGGATGGTACGGCTTTATGATCGATGCAACTGCTGCAAAACCTTTCCAAAAAAATAGAATTTCATGTTTAGCATTTATAAACGCTCCTCCGACGGATTATAACACAATTTTAATATCGCTTCTGCTTTCGATTGAAAAATGTAAAGCTTCCAATTAGAGTACGTGCATTGTGACATTCGATCAACCACTGTATTGGAAGGCTCGAGACATAACAGCTGCTGCTAATCCTAATACTGAGCTGTCGAAAGTCGTAGTATGATTGGGTGGATTCCATTTACTCACGTCCTTTATAGGTGGAATTTGATATATTATGTCTGGCAGTGGACTTGAAGATATCTTCAGATTAATTTATGCTGAAAATTGTGTTCATCACATAATGTCTGGGCATGCATATGGTAGAGCTGTACGTACTCAGTTGTTGCTCCATTTATCAATAACAAAAATAATTAAGTACTCAATGGAATTCACTGAAGAAGAACGAGATTCCCTGGATAATGCTGTCACTGATATCAATAGAACAAGCATTTTAGAAGCGATACATAATCTTCTATTTGAATGAGTAAGGACCAAATTTGAGGAGGCTTTAAGCAAGTTGGAGAGTAAAGAAGCAACTGCGAAATTATGGGTTCAATATTACATATTGGTTACTCTCCTGAAACAATTCATAGAGGCAGAACGCTCTGCAAATTGGTCCCTGCACTTAGACTATCAGAAAAATGCTGCCGATCTTCCACACCAGTAGACATTTCTTATATGCCAAGTCCAGTCATCTGTACTTCCAAGATATGCATAACCTCGACAAAATAATGACTCCTGAAGAATTTCACTCATTCACAACTCTAAGCTGCTTCACTATTAGACGAACTGATAAATTTTCGAGCGGGATCATGTCTGATCAAACTATTGAGCAGACCCTAATGAGAATATTCAAATAACCTGGTGGATTAACGCACGGCCGTGGTATTACGCAGAGTACGCTGGCATCATGGACGCTTGGAATGATACGTTTGCAAGATATTTGTGAGCAAGTAACAGAGTACTGCAACATCTCAATGGATACTTTAGAACATGTTGATTACATGGATTCACGCATACAACGTGACAACGAAGATCTTAAAAAAAATCGATCCTTGGCTCGCCTCTCATGATTTTACTCTACATTGCCTTGAATTAATTTGTATTGCTAATGAATAGTTGCATCAGAGAATATAAATTGTCAACGCGCCTTTGAGATAGGAGAAGAATTGTTACGCAACATCATAGGATCTGATTTTCAACGTTTGTCAATTCAACGTAAAAGTAAGGTTCCTCCCTTTAGTGTTATGACAAGTACTATTGAAGTTGATAAATCTCTAGTCGTCATCAATCCATTACTTTTATTTCAACGAATGTGCATTTCAAGAAAAAATGTCGGTGTTCTAAAGCAATACCTGGGATATGAATTAGCACTTTATCCATTATCTTAGAGCACTTTATCATTATTCTCAGAGGATGACATGAGAAAAAGTACCAAGTCATCTTTATTTAATACATTCACACCAGTAGAACGATCTTCTAATACCAAATATTACCGAAAAGTATATTAAATATATACGAGAACACTCGGGTTCTCTATAAGTATTGTATTTGACGGCTACTCAAAAGACCCTGACATCGCAAGTACAAAGTCTTGGCAGCGTTTGCGTTGCACGAAAAAACACAAGTCGACAGAAGTGAGATTCGATAAGTACACTGTACCGACGCTATCACAAGACAAATTTTTTGATAATGAGAAGAACAAAGTAAATTTCATTGAACTTTTGAAAACTTCGTTATCGGAGTTGGGTTTCAGTGTCGACCAAGTAGAATCAGATAAAGACACGCTCATCATTCGCTCCGCTCTTGCTGCATCCCAATCGTTCGACTCAGTCACTATTGTCGCCGAAGATATCGAGTTTCCTGTCTTGCTCACGGACCTTGGAAGAAGATATTTCAATATATTTTTTTTTAGAACATCAAAAGGACGTACAGCTGAACAATTATATAGTTCATTAAGTTTTATGTACGAAAACGTCATTGCGGATAATCTATTGTTCCTATATGCCTTCTCAGCATGTGACATGACTTCAGCAGCTTACAACATCGGCAAAATGAAATTTCTCACAACCCTGTAGAAACATTCTGAGGTAGCTAGTGGAGCAGCGTTATTCTCCAATGAAAGAGCCGACCCTAGTTTGCTCACTATCGTTAGCGAACGTTTTTTCATCGCATTATATAGTGGCAATTAAGATGATTCTCTTGACAGTCTTCGATATAAACGATTTGCCAAGTCAGTAACAAAAAAATAGTTTTAATTTGCCTTTACTTCCTCCAACATAAGACACAGCCCGCGTGCACAGCCTCCGAATCTATCATCAGATCCAGTCGTGTCTCGGGAATGACAACGATCCTGAAGACTAGGGCTGGCAAAAGTATTAACAAATATTGATACCTGTACAAAGTTATAAACCACCAGCACCCCCTGAGCTTCTAAAGTTAATATTCTGTCGATGCAAAGAAAACTGTGGAGATATGTGTGGATGTCGGAAGACACGCCTCAAATGTTCTGCAGTGTGTCTGAATTTCTCTGAGGAGACCTGCAGCAACACAATGGACATATCAAAATTAATCGAGGTGAACGATTTTGAAGATGAACTGCCAACAATGACGCCACTTCATTCTCCATCCTTCCTCGACAATTCAATACCGAAAGCACAGCTAAATCCTGAGCCGCAGCCTGGCCCATCAAAAAAACTGAGGACACAGTAGAGTGATGAATATACTTTGACATTCTTCATTGAATTCATTCTAATAAAACCCTAATAAATAAATAAAATTTGAAAATGTTTGTAATGAAACTTATTCCTAGAAAAACCCCCTATCAAATTGCTGTAATGTCATTTTATTTCAAAATGACCAGAAAAAAATTGTAACGAGCGAACGAAAATTTTTTCCCAAATTTCAAATCATTTTTTCAATCATGAAAAATTCCATAACATTTATTATATGACAGCAAATAATTGGTAATATAAAAAAATTGTATAAATGTAACTAATGATATTTTTGATGTTCTTATACTGTGTTGTGTGATATTATATGTAATTGCACATTGTTTGATGAGATTTTTGCTACTTTGTGATTGAAAATGCCGGTAGATGTTTTCAATGTGGTAGAATTAAATAAATGTGACCATGCGATTAAAAATTATTTTGTTGTTTATTTATAAAAGACACTTTGGTTGATATCACAGTTATGATGATGATGATGATGTTATCGATGATAAAGTTTATTTGTATGAATGAGCGAGATGTATGTTAACTTAATATTCACGGGATTATATTAATCGTCGTGAATAACTATACAAATGGCGGTATGCCGAAAACACGTGGCGTCGCACACAATGCCCAATCAATAATTGTATTAATGTATTGATTGCAATCGGATATTGCTCACTTGTTGAGTTGAATGGTGTCTGATGCGTTGCACTAGATTACATGTGTTGATTTTTTATCACGTTGTGATTGTACTTTTAATTATATTGTAGAATTTGTAAAGCGATTAAGCACGTTGCACTTGTTGAAACCGGTGGTTCGATAATAATGGATTCTCTATCATAGAGAAGATAGAGAAGGACGGCTAGAGATGCGCCGTCGACGAAAATGCATGTGCATGTGAATCTCGCGCCGTTGGCAAGGCTGTGTGAGTAGGCGCACAATGCACTGCGCATACAACACGACAGTAGTATTGTCTGCATGTGATCTTGCGCAGGCAGCAAGCTTGCGTAAGCGCGTGTGTGTAACATCTCGCGCAGGTGTCTTGAATGTATATGTGTGTAAATGTAATGTCCCAATGACCCATTATCATCAATCCTGATCACACATTTAAAAATGAAAAAATACATATGTTTTCCATTTTTTTATTATTCGTATTTTTCTGAAATATTATATTTTTTAGTAACCTTCCAAATAAATAATTTTGAAAGTTTTATGGTGGAGAATAAAGTTTATTAGTAATTATTAACAATATTATAATATCAATAATCAAAATGTTTCTCATAAAAATAAAAAATGAATGGTTTAATTAAACCACGATGCAAGTGAAACTTTTTTTCGGATCGTAGGTCATATTGCCCTTGGTTGCTCTGCCGAGCGCCTTCACCCTTATTCCGCAGCCGGCTGTAATACGACATGCGATAAATGGACGAAAAAATTTGAGGCGATGGAATAAAAGTTTCACTTTAATAATGGAAAGTTGAGAGAAAATTATATCTAATCATTCATATTAATGTATACATACGTGTACTGAAGTATAGAGTTAGTTTCGTAGCGCTGTAAATCCCTCATAAATAAACAAATTTGGAAAACTGACAAATGAAAATTATTCCTTGAAAACTCCTCTATCCAAATAGTTTGATGGCATTTTTTTGTAAACGATCCGGAAAAAAGTTATAATGAAAAAAAGAAAATTTGTCACTAAATTTTCATCTATTTTTATGAATAACTTGTTAATTTATCATTTTACTATCAAAACATGTATGACTAAAGTTATAGAGAATTCAATTTGCTACAAAAAGTATCTTTGCAAATTTTCGGTGCAACGAGTAGTTGGCCGATATAACTTTAAAACTATCCACACCTCTTTTCCAAGATGGCAGCCGCTAGACAAGAGCTGCGACCTCTACAACTTGAATTTAACTTCACACTGACTTCCTCTTGACTTAAAAAAGAAATCACACAAACGCAAAGTCAAACGTAACATTTCAATGGACTAACTCACTAACGACACTTCTTCGAACTAAATACCGCTCATACCATCGTTAGTAACCTTGCACACTACTGCAAATGAAATGAATTAGCTGCAAACAATCACTCGTACTGGAACATCATTATTGCACAACCCCAATAGCATTTGGTGCACTCCAAGAAATGTCTCAAACATTACTACACAACAATCAAAATATTCTTGTGATTGTGTGGGCAGTCTCACTTCATTATATCATGTGTAAAGTTTCGATCACTTTACTTTGTCTTACCCGATTATCGTACACTTTTTTCGAAACTTTTTTTCCCTTCCAATAATACCTTTTTTCGCTCATTTTGATAAATTTATAGGAGTTCAACGAATATACATATACTGACACCGCGTGCTGACTATAGACTATTCTAATGCGGTGTTGCCAAATTATGTACTACGTTACTCAAGTCGGAAATTAAAACTCTATGACTTACCGAGTACCGAGGGTACTCCCTTAACACCTCAATCAATTGATATGACTCTTGGAGTCAATCACTATTCCAACATTATCAAGGCAAACATCATCAGGCTCCAGGAAGACATGCCAATTGTTCAATTGTCAATATTTGGATGGCTTGTGCTGGGTCCATGTGGACATCATCGAAGACTGGCATCAAGAACAAATCATCTCACCATCCAACAAGAACATGAATCACTTCAAGAGCTAATGACAAAATTTTGAGTACAGGAAGAAGTACCAATCATCAGTCAAAATCAGTATACACCTGAAGATCTACAATGTGAGCAATACTTCAAAGAAACACATCAGCGCCATCCAACAGGAAAATATATTGTACGTCTACCATTACGAGGATCCAGAAAGTCTCTGGGAGACTCATACCACACAGCAAAGAAATGCTTACTTCATTCAAAATCAAGACTCGATAAAAATGCTGAATACTACAAACTGTATGACAACTTCATGAAAGAATACATCAACTTAGGACATATAGTAAAAGCATCATCGCACTTCAACATCCTCAAGGCTGATACTGATGACTAACTGGATGACCTTGGCACATGACACTTCGGTGTCAGCAGAGTTTAGGGTCCAGGATGGGCAGTTGAAGCCAACAGATGCGGAGTACAATGTCAAAAACTATTTACCATATCATGGAGCTTTGAAACTAGAAAGCACGTCAACCAAGCTGCGTGTGGTATTCAATGGGTCAAAGGCAACGTTATCAGGAATATCACTAATGGACATTATGTACACTGGGTTGCAAATTCAATGTGATATCACGGATGTACTATTGTGGATTAGAAAACACCAATTCATATTCACCACGGATGTTACCAAGATGCACAGACAAACCATGGTACATTGGATTGGTACGATGGACAGAAAATATAATTAGTGTTAATTTACTTACAATAATGTATATAGCAATGAGTAATTTCACCTCCGCAACAATCTCTATTTCATCAGCAACTTCACTCACTCTTTACAAGATTATTTCCAATCACACCAAATTATTTATTTGCAATTTTTCGGCACGCAACAATGGGCACACCTCTTATTATTTTTGCTTCTAAATTCTAAGTGTCTTTTTCCTGTTCTCCCTCGTTTTACTTTTCTTAGGTTTTCGGCATTGTCTTTTTTCCATTTTTGCCAACCTCTTCATCCGGGAGGTGCTGCTACCTTTGACTGGTTGACGCACATATTTTATCGACTACGCTGAACGCGCATCGATCAGCAGATCGCTGAACATTATGTATATCACATTATAGTGGTGTGGAATTTTCATAATAAATGTTATCTTCTTTATATGACAGCATCTACAATTCATCCATGATTGATGTGTTAGCCCAGTCATTTTAGACGTTTTAAACACCAATCTGCGGAATAATTTCAACTGAGCTGAATTTTTGTACACACCTTTATTACGGCATTGTAATGAAGATGTGAAAAATCGACATTGATATCGTGCCGGCTAAAAAAGTTACAGAGGTCAAAAGGTCACGAAAATCAGTTTTTCGCGAATATCTCGCAACTTATCGCTCGGAGGTCAATAGAGGTCATTATAAAAATTGTTGGTTATAAAATTATCTACAAAAAATGCCTCTTGCATTTTCCTGTAACATTTACCGTTTTCGCAATAGAGTGCAGAGAAAGCGACTACAATGCACTCACATACGGTATTGTATACCGTATACCAAGGCGTAGACTCTATTGCATTTTATTCATGATTGTAAGTATTTAAAAAACATATTTTTGATGCTTGGGCGTTTTGTGGAAAATATATTCATATTATAGAGGTTTAGGAACTTAGTAAAATTTACTATATATTATACTAAGGACCTCCACTGGCAGATTTTTCGCATTTTATAATTATGAGACCCGTAGTCCCTTTATACATGCTACTACCTGTCGGAGTGCAATTGGACTGTGTTTAGCTCAGTTGAAAAATATTTCTTGAGCGTTAAAGACCTTATTTCAGTAGTTTCATACTCTTAAATAATTTTCATTATGAGTGGTACGTGTTTTATATGCGAAGGATTGTTATCGGATTGTGATGTTGTAGAAGTTAGGCGTGGTCTAGAAACATCAAAAAA